>CAUHTR010001966.1:0-67284 GCA_959609185.1 Schmidtea polychroa | reverse complement strand
NAATATTTCATTTTATTTTACTTGTGAATCTGCACTTTTCAATGTCAACGGAAAGAATCAATTTGATTGGTTAGCGCTGTGTTAAGGGGGAGAGAAAAACGGGGTTAAGGGAATTTTCATAAGGGTATTAAAAGAGGGTAAAATCCATTAAACTCCATTAATTTTGAAAAAAAATATCAACAAATTAATTAAACGGTAATTATTATTATGTATTTATATAACTAGTCGGTGGGACGGTATCCTTTGGGTACCCCATCTCAACCCTAGTGTTAAAATTAAATTAACTTCAAATTTTAATTATATGACTATTGTAGAAAAAAATGGAACAAATACAGTTGGCAAGGTCGACCTACGACAGCTACATCAAAATGAAGAACAATCATGCCGGACAAAAAGTATACCGGATCAACGACAATCTCCAAATCCCAAATTATTTAAGAATTGATGACCGAAAAATGAAGATCCAAATGTTTACGATCATGAGGATGTCAAAATTGCGATTAGCAGAAGAAGTCGAGATGTCAAGGAAAGAAGAATATCATCTACATGTGATCAAGGGTACCGTTGAGGTACTGACGAATGACAACAAAGTGTGTTGGGAACTAAAAAAATTTACGTCGTGGAAGCTGCAGAGAGACTTCATGTGGAGAACGTTACGAGCAGCGAATGAAGAAACAACCATGGTAGTGGAAATCAGAATCGAAAATGAAGCGAACGAAGTTCCGCAGATGCAGCCAAGTGCAAGAGAAGATCCAATGTTAATGAAAATTTCGAAAGAAATGTTGAAAAGGAAAATGTCGTTTCTCAGAAAGGAAATGGATTTGGAAGAAATTCGCAACAGAATACTGTTTATTGATGCAGAATATGGCACGTCTGAACAAGGAAAAATGGTCCCTCTAGCACTAGCGATTATGAATTATTATGGAAAAATAATAAAGAATATATACTTGACTCCAAGAGGAAAAATTCGCCATTTTAATTCAAGGATTCACGGAATCACAGAAGTAGCTAGCAGGAATCAATGCGATCAATATGTGGCAACAAAGGACATCCAACAATTGACAGTTGGCAAGATACTAGTGGGCCATGATTTACATGCAGAATTGCAATATTTGGGAATATGGATTGAGCAATTATATGGCATTCGTGATTTGGCAGCGGCACCAGCACTCCAAAACAGGGGAGTAACCAGGAAAGGAGAATGGTTCAAATTACAAACCGTAGTGAGAGAAATATGTGGAGAAGAGACACAAATTGGTGTGCATTCGGCTCTAGAAAATGTGAAGAGCATTCGCAAGGTATATCAGAGAGTGGAAAATCAATGGATTGACGATATACCAATGCCCAAAAACCTACCATCAAAGAAATATTCGTTGGAGGAATATAAAAAACTTCGAGAGGTACCATCAGCATCAACTGCAATAGCGGACAAAGTGGCACAAATTCTGGTTGACGATGCAATGGAAGCAGAACAAATTGACTTGACAAGCGAGGAGAATGTGGAGATGGAGACGGAAAATCCATTAATTCCATTAAAGTGGGCCACCGAATCGTTTTTGGAAATTTCACAAGAATGTGTTTCAGTAATGATAAGTGTTTCGATGGTAAGAATACACCCAACACTAGAGTATGGTCCAATGCCCGAATGTCGACAAGCGAGAAAAAGGAAAAACACTTCAAATATTGATGTTGGGGAGACTGTAACCATCGATGGGGTAATCTATGAACGGGAAGAAACAATAATACGATATCGGCATGGAACCAAACAATTGGAAATAAAAATGAACTAAATTAATATGTATATATATATATAATATTTATAAAAATAAATAATGTTGAACTCGCGTTGTCTCAGTTATTAATTGGTAGCTCATCAGTTAAACCCCATAATTAAAAAAAAAAAAAAAAATGTATAAATAATAAATAAAACTTTTAATAACAACATACACATTCCCAATTGTCGGAGTTTGGCTACCCTGGACAACAATTGGAAATGTGTGGTTGTCAGTAGTCATTGATTTTTCCATTGAAATCGTTTATGAATAAATGGAACTATATTGTATCTAAATCTACATTTGGTTATAAGTTTCTCTGTGTATCTCGGTGTCTCTATATCTATATTTATTTATCCAAAACCATTTATTTATATCTAGGCATAAAATTTGAGTATAGACTATTTTGCTTTGATAACTAAATATAATTTTATAAATTGGCCCATGACAATTGAATTTCAAATAGTGTAAAAAAAAAAAAATATTCGCTTGAATTTCAAATAGTGTAAAAAATCAACAAAATTATATTAATTAATATCTACATACTTCATATTCGCTTCGAAATCAACAATATTCATGTTTCGACGCACCATTTTAAGTTGGAAATAGATTTTCAATTTCCAGTTAATACAGTGACAATTGCGGTAATTAATTTTAAGTATATGTTTCAATTTATTGTATTAAATCATCAAAGAATCTGAAAGTTATTTTACACAATATAATAAATAATCGATATAAGTTTATATTAACAAAAAATTTATCCACCTGCATAAGAGGACGATCTTGAGGTAATAATAAATAATTCTTTGCTTCATCAAATAATCAATATAAGTTTATATTAACAAAAAAAAATTTTTTTATCCACCTGCATAAGAGGACGATCTTGAGGTAATAATAAATAAAGTGTACTTGAAAATTATGATGTGTAAATTTATCAGCAATGGTTAATAAGTCATTACAAGCATGAGTATCAGCAAAGGCTTGGATACCTAAGCAATTAGATGGATCAAGCTGCTGTTTTAAAAATTCACAACAAACATCTTAAATTTCTGATAATTGTAATAAACAAGCAGCTGGTAGTAAACACTGTACATTCCACTCTTCAATAACAATTTGAGATGTATAACAAAATTCTACCAATGCTTCAACAGCACGTTCATCGATATCCCTTAATGTTACCTAATATCGTTTGATAAAGATGACCAAATATTTAATTACTTCATTTTGTAGTGATTCAGATAATTCGCCAGTAAACATAGCTTTAAAATAAGGACTACATGCAGATAACACAATTCTATGGACTAAGATTTTTTTGACCAACAATCAAGGCTACGTCACATAATTCGCCGTGTTTTCTTAGTTGATTAATGGAGTAATTCCAAAGTAATTTTTGGGTGCTTCTCAGAGAAGTAGCATAATTTGTTAAACGTATTAGAATTGAATGCACCCCAGAACATTGATTTCAATTAATAGAAAATGGTTAAAAATATGAAGAAATAAATAAAATCCCTTACCTATTAATGAATTATTCATCAACCAATCAAATCAAACTACGAGTCGTACCAAAGATTTCCGCGGTTTCGGTGCGTTCGGTGGCTTCTGATTGGCTTTCTCTTTATCTCGTGTAAGTTTGAAGAACTGAAAAAAGAAAGAAATAAATCTATTTTGCGAAACAAAATTAAATTACCCTTGAATTAGTTGTCCAAATTGTAGATGTGTAACAAATTCAATCGGATGATTGGTGGATTTAATTATCATTTTCCTTTTTGAATTTTCCTATCTCCCGTCAAAAGCGCAAACCAATTTCTTAAATAATTTCGGTTTTAGATCTGAAATTGAAAAACAAATTGAATTACCCTCAACTGCAATTGAATTAGTTGATGGGATCAAAAAGAGAAAAACCGCAACTACAATTGAATTAGTTTCGTTTGCCTGACTATAGGTATAGACATTCGATGACAAATAGTCCTTAACACTAGATCGTAGTAATTCAATATTCAATTAGATAAATAAAAATTTCACTTGTGAGCTTTACAAGAGTGAAATCATAATATGTGAAAAAAAAAAATATAAAATAAAATCTAATTCGTTAATTATTATTATTATTATTATTATTATTATTATTATTATTATTGTTATTGTTGTTGTTGTTATTATTATTGTTATTGTTATTATTATTAATATTTATTATTAGAACAATTTCGAACTAATTTTGATAATATATTTTATTTCTGTTTGTTTAAATGCGCAAAAACATGATTTATTAGTAATTATTATTATTATTATTATTATTATTATTATTATTATTATTATTATTATTATTATTATTATTATTAGTATTATTATTATTATCATTGTTATTGTTATTATTATTATTGTTATTATTATTAGTATTATTAGTTATTAGTATTGTATTTATTATTATTATAAATAATATTATTATTAGAAATATTTTGTCGTTTTATTGTTATTGTTATTATTATTATTATTATTATTATTATTATTATTATTATTATTATTATGATTATTATTATTATTATTATTGTTATTACTGTATGGTAAATTAGACTTATTATATGCAGATTCGAGGTCGAATCTAAATTAAAGGGGGGAGATATGTTGGGGTTCAACAAGAGAGGCACAAAAATGAGGTGAAAACTGACAAAAACACCAAATTCAAAATAAAAATTTAAAGTACAAAATATTAATTAAAAATCAAAAATTTTAAAAGATAAATATTTTCTGGGGGAAACTGGTATGGGCGGATGCTAAATAATGAGACGAGTTCAGCTATAATAAAATAAAATCAAGGGGGGGTCCCTAAAAGGAATAAATTACAAAAAACAAAAAATTAATTAAAAATTAATTAACTAATGGAAAACCCGAGCTAATGGGAAACCCGAGCTAATGGGAAACCCGAGCTAATGGGAAACCCGATACAATGGAAAACCCGAGCGAATTGAGAAATTCAATTTCGGGAAGGCAATTAATTTAGCCGGATAAAATGCGCCGTCAAAGGAAATGAGCAAATTCCCTTCAATTAAATTAGACCTCCAAGAGGAAGCCCGGGGGAAATAAAACCAAAAATAATTGGCAAAAATAAAGTTAATTACCAAACGAGTATAAAAGCAATTGGCAAGAAAACAAAATGCCAGTTGGTCGAAGAAAAGAAAACAGAAGTTGACGAGAGTGAAAAAGGAAATATTAAAGTTAGTAAAAAGTAAACCATTTAAAAATCGAACGTACCAGAAAGGGATATCTCCCGTTGGAAGATCTACCCCTGCGTGAGATTTGTTGGCAATTGAAAAGTGCAGACAAAACCTGATTGTATCAAGTGTGAGTAAACTAATACAAGTGTAAAAGTGTAACTGCATTAGTGTCAATAAAGATTTTGTGTTGGGTTATTTGTTTATTTATTTATTTGGAAAAGAACACAAAGGAGTCAGACCGTAGTACCGACTTGCATTAAAAACCCAACAATTGCAAGAGTATATTTGTTTGGAAAGAGAAAATTTTGAAAAATTTGAAACACGAGCCAAAATTAAATTTCCAGAAACTAGATACAGAAACCAAGATAAACGTAAGAAAATACGTAAATATTTTAAAGATGATGGCCCAGCTGAAGATGCAAATCTAGAAATTAGCGAAAAATTCCACGTGGAAATATATTTGTCAATAATTGATAAATTGCCAGTTGAATTGGACAGCCGAACTTATTTGGTGTTCTAACATAATTTTGGAAACTTTCAACAAATGATGTGGCTGTTCAAGCTGATTTACTCCAACAACGGTATCCAAATGATTTAGAAAGTTCTTTTTCGGAAGAGCTACAGCAATTTAGACTTTTCATTCAGAATTACCTTTAAAGTAAAAATCAAGAACAAAATCAATCAGTTCACATAGTGTATAGCTTATTATTTGACTTGAATCTTGTCAGTTCATTTCCAAACATCGAAGTTACATTTAGAATATATCTCGGCTTTGTGGTTAGAATTGCTAGTGGAGAGAGGACATACTCAAAATTGAAGCTCATTAAAAATGAACTTAGAACATGCATGCTGCAAGAACGGTTAAACAACTTGTCTTTAATGTCAAATAAAAGTGAATTCCTACAAAAAATTGATTTTGATAACGTTATCAATGATTTCATTTTAGCAAAGCGTCGAAAAATTAACATCTAATAAATAACACTATATAATTTTTAAATCATGAATATCAATAATTATGGTCATTGTGATGGAGACTTTATAACTAACAGTAACACCCAAGAAGATCGAAGAAGCGATTGAATTTAATAAATAATTCATTTTTTAGTTAATTTATTTTATCAATGATCATTAATTATTGTAAATAAATATTTTTCTCATTTCTTTGTTCATTATACATTTAATCAGATTATTCTGTTGATCTCAAATTTGACTAAATACCTATAGGGAGGACTCTTTAAAAATTTAGTTTTCATAGGTTTAATTTTTGAGATAAAATTATGCCTGGCAAAAGGGACCCCAGATTTTTTTTGGCACAGCCGCACAGGGCCCCCTAAATGTTTAATTCAACACTGTTTATTATATATGAAATTAAATATTAAAAATTAAGTATTGCTGCGTTTGAATTTATTTACATACTATAGTTTTTTTTATTTTAAAGATCTTTATTCCAATATTTTTTTTAAAAAACAAGGAAAATAATATTGAGTTTGACAAAATTTTGTTATAATTTAAAATTCAAATGAAAGTTGTCAAATCCCAAAAATATAATAATAAAATTTCATTCAGTCTAGTAAATATTAATAAATAATAATTTATTTCCATTTCTACAAAAATTCTCTCATAGACATCAAAGTGCAAAAATTAATTCATTTTATTTTATTGCCGATGCGGTTTCATATTTTGTTTTTCTGAATATGTGTATTAAAATTTAAATATGGAAATGGGTTAGGCATAAAGATAATGTCGAAATATTGTTTTAAAATGAAATATTTAAAAAATGTAGAGATAAAAACCATAATGTACCAAAACGGAAATCGCGGTTGATTAAAAGAACTACTTTAAATATTTTAATAAAAATATGGAATGAAGGGAACTGTTTTTTTGGCAATTCAGATTGGTAAAATCAATGTAAAATATAATTGGTTTAACTATTTTATTTCAAATTTGTAAAATGTACACAACTTATATAATTCAGATATAATTTTATTTATAATAAAGTAAATTCTTTTTATCAATAATTATATTTATCAACATTATATTAAATTATCTATATTTAAAATTCATATAAATTATTTTATAATTACCGTGTTTCTCCGAAATTGAACCCTAACACAATTTTTTAAAACAGCAATTATTGTAGCTCTAACACCGAAATTAAGCATCCGTAGATAAATCGCAGTTTAAATTTCTTATAAACATGACATTTTTTTTATAAGCCGCGGCTTATCCATGGAATTAACATAAAATTTTTCCAAAACATATATATTATTAATAAAATTTCAGAACGTTAAAAATTAAAAACATAGTTATATTAATATATAAATTTGATGTTTCCTCCAGTTTCCACCAGATATTATATAATTATTTAAAAATTAAAAAAAAATTTGTTTAAATAAACGAATAAAAATGTGTTGCAGCGAAAAACTCAGGAATAAAAGCTAGAAGTAAAAATTTTTTACTCACTGATTTTTCAAACAATTCGATTTCAAATGTTGAACTATAGATTTTCAATTCTATTTTTATTCAATCCAATCATTTGCAGAACCAAACAATCTATCCTGAATATAGTTTCCAAGCTGATCAGTGAATAACAAATGAACTACAAGTGCCAACTTTGAAAAGTGTTATGATAAAAATTAATAATATGAGGATTCGATTTATAATTTATTTATTGAGAATTCATTAACTATGAAATATAATGACAATACATTTGAAAAATACAAAAATGATGTTAAAAATATTAATGAAAATGAGGATAACTATTGTGAGCCACATGCTGTTATCAAAATGACTTACTGTCAGAATGTAAAAATACTGAGATGGAAATTATAAATGATGAATGAAATATCGTGATTATTTAACACAGGCTCTACAATTTAAAGATTTGCACAATTAAATTTTATTTGAAAAATGTTAGTTGTTATACTATTTGTAAATTAATATTCCAATCGATCTTTTGTTGATTTTCACTAATCTTCCAAATTTATAGCAATCTTCGTTATTTTCGAAAACATCAAATAATCGAATTTTGTCATGTTCTGAAATTTTTAAAAATTAAGTTATTAAAATTTACGATTTTCGATTTTTTCACTCGTTAATTTTATAAATAAATATTATGATTTTTTTCCGTCATTTTCTATACAACTCAAAGTAGAGTTATATGCTTATGCATATTATATTAAATGTTGTGTTTGTGTGTTAAATTAATTTTTCCTTCCACTTTCTAACACCTAATTCCGAAATTTAGTAACTTCTATAATCTAAAAAAATCAATAAATTTATAGTATAGGAACACACAAACTTACCTGTGTGTAGAAATTTATTGTTCTGAAATTGAATAACTTTATTATAGGATTTGTGAAGGCGAGTGAAAAATAATTGAACATACCAAACACAATGAAAAATGCCTGCAAATTTATTATAGCTATTTTTGTTCCGAAATAAATAACCGTTAACATATTGTTAAAATATAATTATTTTGAAATTATTAAAAAATTATGCAGGAAAATACTTTTAATTTAGAATCCGACAGCTCTACCCCGAGCTTCAGAGAAAAAGAAGAAAATGCGTCTTAAATTTCAATTATAAAATAATTTAGAATATAAACTTTCTTTAGATTTACAGATATTTCTCTAGATACACTGCTTTTTCGCGATGTAAGATTTATTCATTAAATTACAAAACATTAGAATTTGCAGAAAGAAATTCACGATTCATAAATTTAAATAAATTATTTAAATAAATTAATATTTTCATAGATATACAGAAAATGAAAAAATTCGGCCTTTCTTTCTTTCCTAATTGTATTAAAAAAATAAATGTCTTCGGTGATTAGTAAAATTATTTATAATCAAAAATATATCTAACTTACACAAAATAATTTAAAAAAAATTCATAAAATGTCAAAATTCCTTAAAGAACACCTGAAATTTTATTATCAATATGTTATATTATAAATGCTGACTAACAATAATATTTAAGAACTTGAATAATGATCTCATAATTATATAAAATCAAAATTCAAGTCTTAAAGTTACTTGAAATTGAAAAAATTACCTGAAAACCATTTTTAACAAATTGAATAAATGAAATTGAATAACTTCATTTTCACGTAGATGGTGACTCACCTCAACTGGTGTGCACATCAACGTGAATTATCGAGGTTACTAAATTTCGGAATTAGGTGTATACACCTAATTCCGAAAGTTAACATTGTCTATAATGCACGTTAGTGTGCACACCAGTTGAGGTGATTCAACGATTTATGTGACAATGATAATATTAACTTCATTTTTGCAATTTTCAAAAATCGTTTTCAGAATTTTAAGTAACTTTTAAGACTTGAATTTTGATTTTATATAATTATGAGATCATTATTCAAACTTTTAAATATTACTTTTAGTCAGCATTTATAATATAAAATATTGATAATTAAATTTCAGGTGTTTTTAGGAATTTTATGACATTTTATGCATTTATTTGGAATTAATTCGCTAAAATGTAATTTAGATATATTTTTAACTATAAATAAATAAAGTAATCACCAAATACATTTATTTTTTAAGAAATTTAGGAAAAAAGCAGAGTATATGGATAAAATAGTTTCTTTTTCCTTTGGTTTTTATAAATTATTGAAATACTCGAATTTTTGGGGATTCCAAGTAATCTGTAATTCTATTTTCTTTAATTCTATGAAAATATTAATTTGTTAAAATAATTTATTAAAATTTACGATTTGCGATTTTTTCCTGCAATTTTAAAGTTGTCAAAGGACCTTCTTCAATATTTGAAATGATACCATCACACTGTAAAATATTTTAAAGTTTTATTTTTAATGAATAAATCTTACATTGTCAGATTTTCACCTTCGCAAAAAGGCACTGTATCCTGAGAAATATCTGTAAATCTAAAGAGAGTTTATATTCTAAATTATTTTATAATTAAATTTTACGATGTATTTTCTTTTTTTCTCTGAAGCTCAAGGTAGAGCAGTCGGTATCTGATTCAAAAGTTTTTGTGCATAATACTTTAATAATATGAAAATATTAATATGTTAACAATATGTTAATCAATGTTTAATTTCGGGGAAAAAAGGGTATATTATTTTTGCATGCATTTTTCAATATATGTTTTTTTGTGTTGTATGTTTAATTATTTTTCTGTCACTTTTACGACTCCTATAATAAATATGTTAACTTTCGAAGCATTAAATTTTACACACAGGTAAGTTTGTGTGTTCCTATAATACAATATTTATTGATTTTTTTAGATTATAGACTATGTTAACTTTCGGAATTAGGTGTATGCTTTTATTCCATGAACATTTAAATTCTGAATACAGGTAAGTTTGTGGGTTTTAAGAGTATTGATATTTTTATTATATTATAGATTCTTTTATTGTGTGCAAACCGGTTTAACTGTGATGAACATTGAACATACACAATCGAACCATGATATTATCAAAGAAAAATCATTGAAAACAACTTTCAAAATGAACTCACTAATTTTAATTTTAATTCATGTGAGTACTAGTAATTTTATTGTCAGATCAAATGTTGGAAGAAAGTGAATGGCAATGATAAGTTAAAAGAAATTAAAAAGTATATCGATATAATGTCTGTATCAAATTATACCATTAATTTCATTTTATTATATATTTGTTCGTCTCAACATTTACTATCTGTACATACCCATTTCCTAGGAATACGTAAATTTTTTATAAGATTTTGGTTTTTATAAATTGGCATATTTAAATTTCGTTGCACATCCAACTTTATTTTGAGATTTTTGGACGAACTTAACAAATTTAAATTTATTTGACATCAAAAGTAATAATTAATTTGTAGTACCACAAAAATTATATAAATTTCAACTTAATATATTTAGTAATAAAAAAATTTAAGAATTGTAACTTTATCCTGTTTTAGAAATCGGACAGAATGTCACGTTTGATTTCTGGTATTAAAAATCAGAATTACTGTACATAAATGATACATTTTGAACGAAACAAAATTTTATTAGACATTTATTAAAATCAGCGTTATATTTATAAAATATTTAAATAAAATAAATTTAAAAAAATAAAAAATTAAAAAAAAATGTTAATAAAAAATTATTAGGTGACATAATTTAGGATATTTTAAATTTTGCTATATTTGAAATAAAATTTATTACTTTTCTCATTATCATTTTATTTATATTTTGTTCTTTGATCTTCTTAGTGTTACAACTTGACTACAAAAATGACTAAGCAAAGAAGAAATCAATAAATAAATACAATAAATATTTCAATTAAAAAAGGGAAATTAAAATTAACATTTGTTGTTTTCAATGGAAGAAAAAGTCAAGGCAATTGTTACACTTTAAATTGGTATCAAGATTATCGAGATTATCACAACATTAACATTGTATTAACGAATTTGAAGGTTTTCGAAGGTTTTGAAGGTTTTTATAATTTGCATTAAATAAATGTTTATGAGATTAATTATTAAATTATATTATCATTGTACATAATTAATTTTCTTTACTTACACACACACACACAGCTGTCCCGCTACAGTTTTTAAAGGAGACTCTACTGGGTTCAACAAATTTCTGCATATTAACAATTATAATAACTTGATAATTTACGTCAATGTTTTATTGCTTTTTATTTAATTTATAATTTTCATATTATATATTACGTATTTTGTTTAATTCAGACAAATACAACAACAACAATACATTAATTAAAAATATGAAAAAAGGACCGATTACATATATTCCCAAGCAAAGGTGTGGAACGTGTAGGAGCCATTGTTTGAACGAATGAACCTTTTAATTATTATAGATATGTGCAACTTCGTGATATGTTTGATTCTGATGTTTGTTTGTCTTATTTGTTGTTCTCTGATTTGATTTCGAAATGCTAGTTTTTTCAAAATTTTTGTATTATTTGGAATTATTGGTTAACTTCTTACTCTTAGTTAAACTAAGAAAAATCTAAGTTCTTCAGTTGAAGCCGCTAGGCTCATTGTTAATTAAAATCCATCTCCTTTTGGAGCCGCAGATATGTTCTTAAAACTTTCAATCATAATATCTACTGAAATTAAATTAGACACATTATGATCATTCTTCCTTTGACAGGGAACTCTTGGTAAAAATATTGAACAATATATTATTAGTCAAAGATTCACAAAAATTCTGTTTAAAACTTCCGGCTATTCTTGGCACCAGGAGTAGGCTATTGAATATTCAAATTATTCTGTCATTCAAAAACAGAGAATTACATGAATACATGGAATGTTTAGTAGGTCTTTATTTCAGAATCACTTTCATCCATGCTCAATAAGTCATGTGCACAGATGTTTTAAACCTATTTGTCAGTCAAATGTTGGAGATGCAAAATTGACAAAAAAATTTACAAAATCTATTTAATAAAATCATATTATCAAAGATCTCAACAAGTGTAAGTTTACGAAATTTCGGAATGTCTAATACCAACTTCATCCCATCAAATTTCATATACATTCTGTCGCATTCTTTATAAATGAATAAAATAAAATCAAAGAATATGCTATTAAATTACATATTTCAACACTAAAAGAAAATGATTAAATCGGTTGAGATCCCATCACAAGTTGGCTATTGATTGGGTTCCAGTATAATCAATTATCTGCAGGAGACAACCACTTCTCGAGATTGTGATCCCAAGCTTCGTCCATTTACAGTGGGTCTGAATTCTTTATCGAGTACCGTCTTGTACAATAGTACGATCACTCCAGTGAAATTAGAAGACTGTGTGATCTGTTGCCATAAAAGCGTTACTTTCAACAGCAACGAATTAAACAATTTATTCTATATTTTTAAATTTTTCGAAATTTCCAGTTATATGTTTCAACCTTACAACTCTGGGAAACCCTATATAAGAAAAATATTTTTTAAACCCAAAACACGACTCTCTAGAAGAAAGGATAAGGGAAATATAAACGTTATGTACTTATTTTGCAGAATCGAACATTCAAGTGGAAAGACTGATACCGTTTCAGCAATACATCTTCCTTCATCTGGAACGGATACCAATTAAATCGAAACAATAAAGAATAATGATGCACACAATAGAGCCTTGAATTAGGAAAATTCTAACATCAAGCTTTATTGCTTTATACAGTCACAAAATATCACCGAGAATGAAATAAATATTCCAATGGTAACCAAATTCATTAGTTATCAAGAAAGCAATAAGAAATAAGAACAAACCATATTAAATGTGGTAGATAGGTTTGACTTTCAATAATATTCCAAACTTAGATTGGAAGAATAAAATAATATATTTGTTTAAATATTGTGTTTACATCACAAAATCATATTTCAAAATTTATTTAATAAAAGTTAGGTTTTACACGGTCTGTCTAATTGAATTTTTCCTTCTTTTTTTGTAATTTAATTGATATGCTTCCAAAAATTTAAACACAATTTAAACAATCTTAAATACTCTTTTAAAAGTCAATTAAAAAAATTAAATTAAATATAAATTAAAATTAAATTTCTCTTAATTTAAAATTCAGATAAATTTCTATATTTTTTAAAATGTTCTTTTCAATTTTGCTAAATTTTGGCAATCCGATATTAAATCTGACTCTGGCTGTTTTAGAAAAATCTAATTATAATTGTTATGATTAATTTGGTAAAATGAAATTTTAGAAATAGAAATTTAATAAACTTCTAAACTATTTGAATCAGTTTTAATATTATTAAATTTTTTAGTTTGCCAATATAAACAAAATTATATAATTAACCAAATAATTAACAAATTCAATAATGAATCCCCAATTTTAATTATCAAAATTTAATATTAACAATACAAAATTGTCAAACTTGAAAAATGTGAAATTCTTCTCATTTTTCTTTCTTAATTTATAACATTAACTTTTACTTTAATTTGAATTTCCGTTTTACATTTATTTTAAAAATAATTTTAATTAATGTCTTTGAATTTGCAATAATAAATTGTCATTGAAATTCTGAACTTATGCATTAAAATATTTATTAAAAATACTTTGAGTTTTAACTAAAATTTAAGAGTTTCAATTATAATTTGAAAATAAGTTTTTCTAGAACAGGTGGAAATGTTATTTTTAAAATTATTTTTTTACACGTAATTAGAGAAAGTTAATTCATATATAGAGGGAATTCTATCTTACTCACTAAAGGGGAAAGTAAAATGTGAAAATAATCTCACTAATTTGTATTTGAACATTGCGAAGACAATTGCAATGTTACTTACATTTCCCCCTTTCACTGAAATAACTACAAAGGCAAGGCAGTACAACCATAAAAATATACAGTACAATTTCTCATTTTATTGTGACTACAAATTAAAATTCAAGTTATCAAATTTGAATCCCATTTTAAGTCAAAATCTTAGGAAACAACTATAATAATAATAATAATAATAATAATAATAATAATAATAATAATAATAATAATAATAATAATAATAATAATAATAATAATAATAATAATAATAATAATAATAATAATAATAATAATACTATGTCAAAATAATAAATAAATACTATAATAATACTATGTCAAAGGTGGAAATTAAAAAAAGTTATTATATTAATATTAATAATTACAGTTCAACGGAAGGTCTTTATTCAAAAAACGGTCAAACGAATCAATTAAATCAATTTTCAAATATTTTTTGCGTGTAATCATTTAATACAAAATAAAATTTATTTTTTGACTTAGACTACAGTTTTTTTCGAAACTTTTTAAAATTAACTTCTAAAATTTTGGCTTGAAATCATCGAGCTCATTTTCTAATGAATTTTTGTGGGAATTATGGGGGTCTGTTACAAAAATTTAAAAAATATATTCATTGTCAAATGAAGTGTAAAAATTTAGACAACATAATTATGAATGAAAATTTATATCATTGACTAGCCATGACTTTTGGTTCTTTTATATGAATGCCTAAACTTGATGACCTATAACTACTGACGAATTTTCTATTGACGAGAACTAACCAATTGAGCCAGTGTGTTACAACATTTTCATAAAACCTTAGATATTATTTCAAAGATCATTTCCAGCCAAAAAAGCTTCTACGAAAAATTAAGTTCTGAAATAAAAAACAGTATTTCTAAATCATTTTTATCATGCTCCAAGTCTTTTTAAAATTTTAATGCCCCAATGTTACATATACATTTTTAATATACAATAATTAAATTATTCACTGAATGAAATCTATATGAAAACTTTTTCAGGACACAAGATTTAAGTTTTAAGAAGAAATCATTAGAATTAAGTGAAAAAGTAAATTTTCAAAACATATAATAGAGAACTGAAATTGAAGTAAAAATTAATTTTAATAAAATTTTTTATTTTATATACCAGGGGTGGCAAACTTTTCTTCATAAGAGCCAAAACCCATAAACTTAAATTATGGAGAGCCACAACTTGGCAAAACTAAAAAGACAACAAAATTTATTTTTACATAAATGTTTTTTAACCAATCATTCATTTCAAAATTTATTTATTATTCACTATCAAATGTTTCTTTTTTGGGATTGGATTTTCGCTGCAAATTTCTTAAAGTCTGGCTTTTAATTTGTTAATGCAATGTGAAGAAGGTCGGATAAGTGTTCATTTGTTAGCTGCGAGCGATGTTTTGACTTAATATCCTTCATTGCAGAATACAAAGATTCACAACAGTAGGTCGTGCCAAACATTGAGATTAACTTTAAGGCGGCCTTTATCAAATGTGGGTATTTAGATTCAGCAACAGGTTTCCAAAATTCTATTGGAGACATTATCGATTTATGATGCATTTTTAATCAAGGTCTTCCGGTATGCCAATCAATTCTAAATCTGCAGTAGTTTTTATGGTATAATACTTTGTATAATTGAAAATCCTTCGTTATTTACATTAATTTCAAATGGATTCACCAATAAATCGATTCATAATTTGAATTTTCTTAAATCTTCAAATTTCAATGCAAAATCATCTATTAATTCCTGTAATTTATATATATATATACTCTTCAAGTTTTGCATCTTCGATTTGTGAAGACATATTTTTCAATTTGGGAAAAATGATTGAGATTTTTTGAAATCAAATCGTTTTCGAACAGTTTTAATTTTCTCTCAAGGCTAAAAATCGCGTGAGAGAGATCGACGATAGCTTTTTACTTTCCTTGTAATTTTAAATAGAGTGATTGTAGATGTTCCATAGTATCAGTTAAGAAAATTAAATCTTGTAGCCAGTAAGTTTCTTCTAACTGTAGATAAAAGTTTTGCTTTTTTTAAGAAAATCCTTCAGTTGGGCCAATTAAATCGCAGAAACGACTTAATACATTATATGTAGATAACCATCTCACGATAGAATAGAATGGCCACTTATTAGGATGGTCATCAAATTCTAATTCTTCAAGAATATTTTTAAATTGTCTATGATTTTTTGAGTTTGTTCGAATATAATTAGCAACCTTAAGAACTGTTTTCATAACATTGCCATACTTAAAATATTTGGCTATTAAATTTTCACGGTGAATAATACAATGAACAGATATAAAATCAGGTATTCTCGGATCAATTTTTAAAAGATCAATAAGACCTATATTTTTACCTAACATCGCAGATGCACCATCGGTTGCAACGCTTATGAGTCGGTTCAAAGGTATACTATTAGATGACAATATTGTGTCCAATGCATTCTTAATATCAATCCCACGGGTTGCATCCTTGAGTGCTACTAAATCCAGCAATTCTTCTTTACGGTTACATCAGCAGATACATATTTGATAAATACAGCTAGTTGTGGATTATCTTGAATGTCTGTAGATTTATCGAGACCTAAACTAAACGCTACACTGTTTTCTATATCAACTATTAGCTGTTCTACGCAATCTCTATTCATTTCAGAAACACATCTCCCGGTTGTATAGCGTGAAATCGGAATTTGTCCAACAAACCTATGTAATTTGGTATTATTAGAATCTAGCATCTTGACAACCTCACATATATTTTTCTTTATAAATTCACCTTCTGTATTTGGGCGTTTAGTTCGTGCAATATTTCAGGATATTGCGTAACTGGTAGTTCTTATAATTGTATTATAGGGATAAGTGATGATAAAATTTTCGTGGTTATATTCATGATGCCGTTTTAAGTGACTTGCGCTGAATAGAGAAAGTGTCTGGTTGCAAAAAAAACATTTTAGTTTACTGTTTCTTTCAATAAACGCATAATCATCCTCCCATTTTAATTTGAAGCTTCTATTTTCTTCTTCATATTTTCTTTTCTTGTTTTCTGTCATATTGACGAAATAATTAATGGATGTCAAAAATAGAAAATTCTGTTTGAAAAGGAAATGGTAGTTAAACTATACACAAAACCAAATATATATATATATATATATATATATATATATATATATATATATATATATATATATATATATATATATATATAAATATATTTGAAATGGATATTGGGTATTAAAGTACTTTATTCAATTTTGATTTTAATTATTCAAATTAAAAGTATTATTAGTGGTTTGTATAACTTATTTTTGAAAGATTAAAATTGACATGGAAAGGCATTTTATGTTAAAAATATAATAAAAACGTTTTTCGTTATTCATAAACGAAGTTGTTCCTAATTTCAGAATAAAAATAAATTTAAAAAACCGATGAATTTTCTGTGGCTCTATAGAGCAGCAATTTGGCCACCTCTGTTATATACTACTCATTTTTAAATTGCTGTTTGGAAAGCGTGATATCCACGTTTAGAAACACTGCTATAGACCATTGAAATTGTAGTGCCATTTGAGCCAGTCGGCTTACAAGATTTTGACAAAAGATAAAAAATCTTTGACCGTAACATAACATGCTTGACACACCGCAGAACAAATACCATGAGTCATAACAAAGAGTATAAATCATCACCTAGTCACCTGATTCACACCCTATTAAAACAGTGAATAATATAAAAACCCAATATAAATTATGAAAAGAAATAATAAATCAATTTTTAGGGAGAAAAATACTTATGTGAAAAATTTATTGTCAATACATTTAGTGTAAAATCAAAAGTAAAGTAAAAAACCATTAAACTTTTGAAAATATATAATCAGTTGGTGAATAAGCACTTGTGGAACAAATATCGGCCGTTTCAACTAATGACCAACCGAAATCACTTATATGTTCCAATGCCCAACAAAAGAAACCAATTGCATCTAAATTAACGCTTGAACTTTCCTCAGTTAAATGCCAAGGTTTTCCTTCCATAATGTATTCATTGCATCCATTTTCGTAACAGTCTTCCTTAATACCTTTAACCCAATGTTCTGAAAATCGATCTTTTAATTGAGCTAGTAAACCTTTTGGAGAACCAGTAATACAAAGTCTATCAATGTCATGAGGACCAATAGAAAAGAAATGATTATTGTCATTATTCGATAAATTTCTCTGAAATACAAACAGGCTTTTATCATACTGACTTCGATAAAGCTTAATAGAGAGTATAATTTCCCATCTGCTTTTGCTAAGTTCCTTAAATATTTCCATCATCAACAGTTTAGATGAGAAACTCGAATCTTTATCCCAGTTTGCAACTGACCATGGTGACCCATTAAGATAACAAACCCATATTTTATCTTGAATTGAATCATTGTGAATTCCCTTTTCCCATTGTAATTTAATGACTCGAGAAATGGCATTTATGGCATCTGAAGTAGCACAATAGGTTCTCAATTGATCCAGTTGATTTAAACTAAGCAAGAAAGTGTCATTTTCATTAACTAATTTA
This sequence comes from Schmidtea polychroa, assembly GCA_959609185.1. NCBI lineage: Eukaryota > Metazoa > Platyhelminthes > Tricladida > Dugesiidae > Schmidtea > Schmidtea polychroa. The sequence goes on along the minus strand of CAUHTR010001966.1, from coordinate 48,506 downwards.
TTGGGATCTCGTTCGAAAAATACTGTATCATTATATCCCGTCACATGGGCTTTGCACATTATTTTATATCCACACTGCATCAATAGACAAATTAAATTTAAAAATATGAGTGGAGATTTAACACTATTTGATTTATGTGAATCCCATGGCTGGCCGTCCATTTCGATAGTTAAGTAGTTGCTGCTTGATTGTAAACTTAAAATGTTAATCATTGCTAATGAAGTTATTTCCTTTAATAAAAAGCTTGATGTCATATCATCAATGTTATTAACGATAATCCGATTCCAGCCTTCGAGAATAATTGAACTTATCCTTGACGAGTGGATTTTTAATTCGACGTTCAATTTTCGAAAAATCAAAGTAGACCTCTCGAAGGATTTGATAATATATCCAGAAGATACGATCCCATATCCACAACTAAGGACATTGGACAAAATCTCGCATATCAAATGATTGGTTTGTAGCAATTTTTCCAACGGTTTCGGATCATTGGAAAATGGATTGTTATTTAATTTCAATTCAATACCAAATCGAATTTTCTTTTCCGTTTTTATACCATAGGGCCAGAAACTGTCAAAAACTCGAGTCAAATTATCTATCAAATCACTTTCTGCATTGATAGCCTGAATAATATCCGGTTGACGAAATATCAAAATGAAATAGTGGCTAGGATAAAGATCTGTGGAAATTTGTGAATATTTATTTCCCATTTTTTTGCGATGAAAATTGATTCAAGTCTTAAAAGAATATAATGTATAAATTTATTTGAAAAGATAAAATAAAAATGTGAAAGATTTAATATAGTTAAATTTTAAAATTTCATTTATTATAAATATTTTTCACAATATTTTCTTATTTTAATTTTATTTATTAAAAAACTTATACTGTCAATCAATAATTATATCAAAAACATCGATATATTTACTTATTCATAGTCCTTTAGGCTTTTTATTAAATACAATGGAAAAGAAATCAGTTCTGAAATTTGAAAAAAAAGGTTCTTATAATATTATTTTAATTTGTTTAGTTATTTAAACTTTTATTATCTATTTTGCAAGAATAGCCGATAAGATGTTCGATTAGGAAGATTACAGCAACAGCTATGATTCGTATTGGATCGGAAAGAATCACTTCATAATCAAAAATTTTCATTTAATAAAACTTGTCAATAATGGACAGGATTGAAAGTTGAACTTTTTAATTTTTTTAAATTAAAGTTTAAACTAAAAATTCAGTGGTTTTAAAATTAAGTGTGTCTAACCATACTTATTCAAATCGACGTTGGACTTTAAATAATAATAACGACAATAATAATAATAATAATAATAATAATAATAATAATAATAATAATAATAATAATAATAATAATAATAATAATAATAATAATAATAATATAATAATAGCAATAATCATAATAATTTTCTTTCAATTCAAATAAAATATAAATTATTTCATTTAAATAAAAAAATTTTAATGTTACCAAGTTAAAATAAAAATTATCAAAAAATAAAATTTAGAAATATGAAAGTCTATAGTCTAGACACTGCTAAAGAAATGCATTAGTTAAGATATGAAAATTAATGTCCTAATTTAAACACATTTAGTGAAAAAATTAGAAAAGTCAGAATTTCAAAATGTTGTATTAAATGAAAATTTATTGCAACTCATTGCAAGTGACATGTTGCTGTCAATATTTATGTGAATGAGATTTTTTTATTTTAATATTTAGTTTTACACTATATTTGATAAAATTGTTCTATGAAAGACAATAAAGTTTTTGCTTTCGCCATTGATCAAATATTTAATTTTGATTATTTTACATGAAAATGAATTAATTTTGAAATGTCGCTACACGGATTTTTACCAGAGATATTTTTAAAGATTCCATTTATTTTTTGTAAGACAATATATCAAGTTCTATACTTTCCTAAATAGTACAATTTTTGTTACTGAATTTATCAAGTGTCAGTTAACAGAAAGTTTAACAATCTTGATTTGTAATTAAACAGAACTTAAGTTTATTTAAAAATTATTTTAGAATAATTTTATTTGTGATTGATATTTAAAACATTATTTTAAATCTTAAAGAAAGTTATGTTGATTATTTTTACTTGAAATTCGTGAACCATCTTCATTAAAGAGAAACTAATTTACCTTTCAAAATTATAATTAATTTAGTAATTAATCGAATTTCTTTCCGGTCATGTCGGCTTAGATCAGTTAGAATACTAGTTGATTTAAATTTAAAAGTGAATGTTTATTTCTTTTATTTTTTCATAATGTTTAGTAATGAAAATCGAAAACTTTCTTCCAGAATATTATTGGGTGCGCTATACTGCGGCAACAGTGATCGCCTAATGGTATTTAATGGTATTTAATAATGTATTTAATGAAAAGATTTTCGACTATAAGATAGTCCTTGTCAATTGAGATTGACAAGGACTATCTTATAGTCGAAAATTTTTTCATTAAATACAGTTGTTTGCAGCAAAAGGCTTAAATTATCATTTTATTGTTTTAAATAATAAATGCTGCTACCAAGAAATCATCATTTAATAATAATAATAATAATAATAATAATAATAATAATAATAATAATAATAATAATAATAATAATAATAATATATTATTATTATTATTATTAATAATAATGATAATAATGTGAAGTTATAATTATTTTGAAGATAACATTAATTCATAGCTTAATTTATGAATATGAAATGTTATAATAAAAAATAATCATAATCACAAAATTGTTTATTTTAGAAATTTTTGTACTACATTTACGGACGGATAATCACATTTTATTTTCCTCTTGTATTTCAAAATTATTTTATTTATATTTCTCATTAAATTTTAATAAAATCAAGATTTCAAATTTATTTTAATATAAACTTTCATTAGAACAAATTATGGGTTTGATACAAGTTTCCCATGATTTTCAGGACACAGGCTTTATTTATGAAGGTAATAAAACATCTGTTTACAAAAGTCATTTAGACTGAGTACTAAATTTAGGATTAACAATCTCATTTTTATTTTTTAAATAAATAGAGATGAAATTCACATCTTTCAATATATTTTGATAAGAAGCCAACTAAATTTTCCAAACACAGTTAAATGATAACTGAGTGAAATTAAATACTGATGCGGGTAACATATTTCGGATATATATTAAATATTGCGAAACATGATCCAACTTTAAAGAAGCTTTAAATGTATGAAATTTATGTACAAAATGATTAATGATATTTTGAAATTTATAATTAACATCATTAACTATTAAATAAATTTCTTTTTTAGACTATCGAGCAACATTTTGTTTTATCTTTAACTTGAATTTTCGGCACTGCCATTTTAAGTACTTAAAAATAATGTACCGAAAATCCAAAATCGAAATAAGGACAGATATTTCTAAAAACGAAGTGAAGATAAAGTATAAAAAATTTAATTGTGAAGAAAATAAAAGATTTTAGTAATAAATAAATTATCTATAGTATTATTATTCTAAATTTAATATAAAATGCAGTTGCTATAAAAATTATTATTTTTTAAAATACATTAATAATATCAATATTATGGTAAATTATGAAATAGGAATAATATAATGCGACTGTAGCTTTAACAATTAATTAAAATATTAAATTGTATTAGTAACAACGACACTTCAGTTTATAAAGTGTAACTCAATAAATCATTTTTCATATTTTTATTTTGAAAATAAAATGAAATCTAATTATGTTTTGAGTTTAAAAAAAATTTTCTTTTTCCATCAATAAAAATTCAAATTAACGCTTCACAAATCATTTGGATTTTTGTTTTCATGAAGTTTATATATATTTCAATACAAATCTCTAGATATTTTAATAAAATTTTCAAAGCGGGAAAGAAAATATAATTTAAATCTGCCGAAAAATAATCCCTGAAGACTGGAATTTGTAAATAAAATTTAAAATTTTGTATCAGTTTACATTGACATTTTTACTTTTGAATTAGTTTAATAACATTTTCTTAGAATTTATTTTTAGTAATAAATTACATCAAATTTTGTTTTCAAAAATACAATTATTATTATTATTATTATTATTATTATTATTATTATTATTATTATTATTATTATTATTATTATTATTATTATTATTATTATTATTATTATTATTATTATTATTATTATTATTATTATTATTATTATATTATTATTAATATTATTATTATTATTAATATTATTATTATTAATATTATAAAAATAATTATATAAAATTTATTAAAAAGAACTTGAAGGCTATAAATCAGTAATATATTGATGTTTTTGATATATTACTGATTTATAGTCTTCAAGCTCATTTTAATAAATAAAATGGGACAAAAATCAGTGATGAAATTGGAAAAAAACGTTTTATAATTATATAAAAATAACAAAATTTTTTTATCTTCTTCACATTTATTGAGTTTTGATTTACAATTTGGTGTTTGTTCAGTTCTTTTAACTTATAAATCATTATCTTGTTTTCTATTTAACACAATTTTTCAACATAGCATTGTCCAATTGTAACAATAATTCAAATAATAATTTTAAAAATTTTTCTAACATTTTATCTTTCATATTTCTTATGTTACGACAGGAGTGGACAAACTTTTTCTACGGAGGGTCTCATTGAAAACTTTAGTGTTGTCGAGGGCCACATATATATTTTGTTTGCTATACTTATTATTTACACCACCCTTGACATATGGCATATGCACATCACATTTTACTATACAAATTAGAAAAATTCTTAATCTAAACACAGAGTACAATTACAATCAATGAGATGCGTGTGTTTAGATAATGTTGGATAATGTTTCTGAACTGTGAAATCAGTTTACTAGTTGTGATTCGCAACACTTCTTTCAAATTCAAGTCAGTCACCATCGATTTATTCTTTTACTTATTTATTTTCAGACACGAAAAACCTTGCTCACAGATGTATGTGGACCCAAATAGTGACTAGAGTTTACCAGCAAAATTTTTCAAGTGTGGAAATGTTGCTACTGGTAATGATTAACCAAAATCCAACAGATGAAGTAACTTGAACTTCTCTTCTATGCTATAATCTGCTTGAAAGTGAAGCAGCTCCAACTGTAGGTTCGAAATTCTACAAGCAAGGATCTAATTAATCTTTCTACATTCAACCATTTACAATCAATAATCTTCTGTTTCAACAATGGGAAATGACACAAATTGTTTGCATTTGCTTGACTGGAGAACAGGGAGAGTTTTCTTGAAATAATTTAACGTGCACACATATTTTATGTGCAAACAAGATATTTCCCTGAAGTTTAACATTCATTCGTTCAACTTTTATATAATGTCAATGGCAAACATAAAGTCAGACTGCCCCTATTCATTAACAATGTCAAAAAAATCACAATTAATACTCTTCATTTCTAAGAACATTCTTTGAGATCCCACACTCATCTTAATATCCAACCCAAGCTCAACCAGTGGACGTTATTGTGAGAAATAATATCATAATGTTCACTTTCCAAACTTTAAAGCAATACCTCAAACTTCCTATGATTAAGCGCCCGGTCTCTAATAAGGCTTAATTCACTGACAACATGGCCAATAACATGCTTTATATTCAGCGCAGCCTTACACAGATTTTCCTGGTGAATAACACAATGGACAAGTAATAGTGCATGGACAGGATATTCTTTTTAAATTTTATTATTCATCAACTTCACTAGATCCACATTTTTAACAGTCAAAGCAAGTGCTCCATTGGTAGTTACACGTAAATCCATTTTTTCAGCACAGTTCTCAACAGCATTGAATAAAGCCTTACCTGTAGCTGTATCCTTGAGTAGCTGTATCCTAAGTAGCTCTTCGGTAACTAGAATATATATATATATATATATATATATATATATATATTTTTGGGGTAACTTTTTGTTGAACGAAAGTACCAATGTACAGGATACTGCACAATTGTTGATATATATATATATATATATATCAACAATTGTGCAGTATCCCGTACATTGGTACTTTCGTTCAACAAAACGTTACCCCAAAAATTCCTTGTATGAATCTCGAAGTTGGTGCATAAAATTATTACTTACATTTTCAGCACGCCGGACTACAGTTCTTCTTGGTAGAGAAATATGGTTAAGTTTTATTCCCTATTCTGTACACATAATGTTTGCTGCATTTGACAAACACTCCTTGATGAACTTATCATCAGAAAAGGCTTGTTCCGCCAGTATTATGAGCCAGTACCAAGATGGCTTCAATTGCAACATATTGTATTAAAGACTGTTTGATGAAAACAGTTTGCTGCTTCTTTAAATTGTTAACTAATTCTTGGCATTTCATTTTTCTTTCTTCGTTCACTAAATTGTGTCCGAAATCTAAATGTTTTGTTTGGTAATGTCTTTTGAGATTATACTCTCTAAAGACGCTCACGCATTAACGACACAGTAAACATGCTACTTTGCTCCCAATATTCGTTAAACAATATTACAGTCCATTCGTCATTAAAAATACGACATTCGTTCTCAATTATTCTTTTTCGATAACACTCATGACTAAATAAACGTATAAAATTAATCGTCAAAAAAGGGGAAATCATTAATAAAACAAAAAAATGTAAAAAAAAATTATTTTAAACTTTTATTTTAAATTTTCAATATTAAAATAAAAACGTAGTTATATTTATTATGAAATTGTATGTAAAAAGTTAAAATTTCAATAATTATTAGTCACTAACCAATTCTAGCGAAAATTATAATTGAATAAAATTGACATATACACAGAATTACAACGTGCAAAAGCTTGCTGGCCGCATAATATTCTCTGACGGGCCGTAATTTTTAGGTAAATCGTTTTATTATTACTTAATTTAAAAATAAATAATCAAACTTTATGAATAATGATTTCTGTTCAAATAATGCAGCATTTTTATTACTAAAATTTCTATATTCTGTAATTGAATTAGGCTGGATTTCAGAGGAAGACAGAAAGAAAAGTTCTATAATAATCTATTTGATTTATAATGCAATGAAATAATTAATTGTTTGCTTCTGGTAATTTAATGACACATTTAAATATTCTACGATTTAATTCTACGAAATCCGGCAGCAGGTTGTGTATGTAATCAATTAACTGACGAGCTTTGTGACTGAAAGAATTACAGTGATGCACTTCATTGATTTCTCATGGGTAAATCACTCTATTATATTTATTAGCTTTTATCAATTAATGAAAAACAGAATTTTGTTTACAAATAGTTTTGTTGCACTATAAAATGCAAGTTTGATAATTTATTTTTATATTTTATTTGGATCTTCTGCAAATTCGTAATAATGTAAATAAATAATTATATATAAGTCAGTAATATAAAAAACATCAATACATATTACTGATTTATAGTCTTCAAGCTCTCGTTTTAATAAATTAAATAGAAGAAAATCAGTGGTGAAATTGGAAAAAAAGTTCTTATAATTCTTATAATATATATTCTCAGTAAAATCGTTATCTTTTTTCGCCTTTAATCTTGTTTCATTTAAATTTTAAATTAATTTTCATTTTTTTTGATTACAGATTATGACGCAGATGTTACTTTAAAGTTCCATTTGGCAAATATAACGAATTTGTGAACAAAATTAATTTTACATGCAAATTTAAATCAAAAAATTTAGTTAAGGAAAATTAGTTTTTGGTACCATATTAATATAATGGTAATATTAATATTAAAATACCGACTTAAATTAAATATTTTAATAAAAAATTATTTGTGTTTAATAACATTTTAAACTCATTACATGTTTTCAAACATCAGCAATTCATTCACTGAAAAGTAATATATTCATAATTTCTAATATTAATAAAGCGAAAAATGATTAATATTAATAATTTTATATAGTTAAAATAATTACCGACATTAATAAAATATGTTATTAAATTTAATGTCAGTTTCATTCATCTCTCATTATTTTAAAAATCAATATAAACATTAGTTTTAAAAAATGAATTCTATTCCTTGTTAACCTTACTGTTTTAAATTTTCTTTTTTAATTACTATATATTTTCTATTAAAATATAATATTTAATAAAATGAAATATTTGATAAAAACCAATTTATGAAACTACTAACTAAGATATTCAAGCAAATAAATTTTTTGAAGTAAACATTTTTTTGAAATATTAGAAGACAACTTTCATTAAATTACCGACAGGTCAGGTTTACAATTTTAATAATTGGGAAAGACTGTAGTGATGGATATTGAAATGATACTTATTAAATAATAATAATTTAATTTAATGTTATTATTGTATTCGAATAGAATTTTAAAAATGAATTAAAATCTTATTACTACTATAAAGAATATTTATAATCAATTTCTATTTTATTCACAAAAAAATGAATAAATGTGTAAAATACGAAAAATGAAGCTCAAGTGTTTAATAGAAAAATAATGTAATAAATATTACATTTTCTCATTGTTTATTGTGGCCTTGATTAATCATTATTAGTTAATTCTATATTCATTTTATAAAGTGAGATGTAATTTATGTAAGACCAACTAGGTTTCCATGAGTCAGTAGAGATTATCCTTTCCAAATCTCTTGACAGAAAATATCTATTAGAAAATAGATTTTTGGAAAACTATTCTTCAGACCTTCCCATGATTGAAAATAAATTTGATCTTTTTTAGATTAAATAATGATATTGATAAAATATTTTATAATTTAAAAATTTAATTAAAAATCTGCACCCCTTTAACTGTTAAATTCTATAAATTTTTAAATATATATTCCGATATTATTCTCTTTGTATATTGAAACATTTTTATAAACAAAGCTTTATTAAACACTATAACTGTTTTTCTTGTTAAAATTTTTCTTTAATTTTATATCATGGTGTCGAGAAAGAATACAAGATTATTTTGAGAAGAGAAACGAGAAATAATTAGAATTATACAAGGAAAATAAAATGTTTCTGACATCAAAATAGTTAAAATGCTTTCTGAAAAATTGAACAAAAATGTTTCAATTAATGGCATAAGAAAGGGGAAGGATGTAGTAATAAATACATTAGAAATCGACAGTATAAACATATACAGACAATGTATATAATACGACAATATCGTATTAAAATAATATAATATAAACTCTATTTTTGAATGATGTAAAATAAAAGAGTCAAAATGTGTTTAAATTGAATGTAACTAAACAATTAAAATTTATACTGTGAATTTGTTAATTGTCTTCTGTTTATATAACGCAAATTTATTAACACTAGATTTACGGGTAAAAATAACCGTAAAAATAGGTATACCTAATTCGATATGCGAAATGAGGGAGTTGGTAGAGGAGAGTAATTAATATTTACCTATATTTCATGACGTATCTAAAAACCAACATATGTATTCAAAAAATAATAAATCAGTATTTAATGTAGCAATAGAATTTTAAATTAGTCAAATTGGCTCAGTCCTTAAATTTAGTGTTAAGTATGATTGAAATAATAGAAATAGCTATATTTTACAAAAAATAAATAAATAATTTTATTATTTTCAAAATATTTGGTTGATGGGAAAGTTCTGTCGTATTTTACTACCTGCAGATAATTTTAATTATCAGGTTAATTATATGATTAATTTAATGAATAATAATAATTAAGAAAACAAATATTATTTAACGTGTCTCTCGTAATATATTACTCTTTAAATTTTTGAAGGATCATTTTTCTTCACGATCAACATAATTTTACTACGATTACAGCTCAATTGACTTTTGTAGTGTATTTAATACATTTATGAACAATGCTTTTTTAAAGAAAACTACCAATTTTTAGTTGTCTACGAATATTTGAGATGTCCACTAATGTATTAATTTTTGATTTGAGCTGACTTAGTATGCCATTATGTATAACTAATATAACAAAAAACAATATAAAGAAAATGGTGGTATTGATCCTTTATTTTTTTGTAATTTTGCAGATATTCTTAAGATAAAAAAATAAATGATTTTAGTGTACTTATAACCCAATTAGCAGTTGGATATTTTATTGCAATATTTCTATAATTTTAATTGATAAAAAAATAATTTTGAAAATTTTTAGATTTACTGAATATAGAAATATTTACTTGAGTTAAAAAATAATTAAATGCGACATTTCTCTTGAAAAAAGACTCCTATGAATATTTTACATTTTCGAATAATAATGACGAAATTTGATATTTTATTTAAAACTTTTATTTTGAAAAGGTTTATTGATTTTTGAAAGTTAATAATAATAATAATAATAATAATAATAATAATAATAATAATAATAATAATAATAATAATAATAATAATAATAATAATAATAATAATAATAATAATAATAATAATAATAATAGTAGTAATAATAATAACAATCAAACAAACGAAACACTTACATTATTGTACATAAAATGCTAAATAAATTTTTAATTAAAATTACTAACACAGTTGTAAATTCACCTTCGAATTTAAAAACAACAACATTCTCTCCTGGGATGCTATTGATTGGTTGTGTTAAGAAATTTGTTGTCTACTCTTTCAATTTGTTGTTTTATCTATAATTTTATCTAACATAAAATTGAACTGCCTCAATTTCATATAAAAACTATGGAACGTCGTTAAGTAGATTGTTTTGATTAATCTTTACCCTCTAATGTGGCATATGGGTATTCTATTTTTAATTTCAGTATTTTTTTGAATTTAATTATTAATTTAATTTTTTCAAAGATGCTATTTTTTGTTCTAATAAAAACAAACAAAATGTTTCGAATTCTATTGAAGAAAAGGAAAATCATAAAATAAATAAAATATTTTAATAAACCTTAATGAAAAGATTTCTAATTTTCTCGAATTTAAATTTCTTTATCTTGATTAAATCAATAGATTAATTGTTTTATAAATAAACTAATAATAAACAAAAAAAATAAGAGGAAAAAATATCTGATTATAAAAATTCTTATCGTCACAATTTAAATGCGGTCAAATTAATTTTCATATTAGTAGAAAAAATCATTCGTTTTTAACTAATTGTTAAATGCATTTTTGACCTAATATCAGGGATGGAAACCGAAATTAATCTCGGTTAAAATTTACCCGGTTTCATACTCCTTAAAAATATCAGTTTTCGGTTAAACCAGCTTTTGATTGCTTTGTCAAGCAAGTTTTATTTTACGGACATTAGAAACGATTGAAGCGAAAGGAAGTTCAGTGCAAAGGAAAATGTAATATGAATTTTTTAAATCAAGTTTATTGTTCATCAACACTTAAATTACTAATACGTTTATTTGTTTAAATTGTCATATTTATGTAATTGTAAAGTGATAATTAATTAATTTTAATATTAAAAATTATAAATGTATAATTTATTCGGTAATAATTTCAGTATCAAACTACATAATCATAGTAGCTGCATACTGATTAGAGCTGTTGACTCGAGCTGGCTCGGGTCATAAAGCTCGAACTATTTCATTAATTTGTAAAGCTCCCGGCTCGAGCTTTTTAGGTAAAAAATCGTTGGTACCTTAACATAAATCTACATGATTGTGGTGGAGAATGCCATAATTTAGGTTTGGTCAGAATTTTTGGTAGTTGCCCAGCTACAAAAGCAGTGTAATTAGTAGAAAACAAATTGCGAGATTTTGGATTAACGTTCAATGATATTATAGGGTGCACTACAGATGGTGCCTCTGTTATGGTTTCTTTTGGTAAAAGTATACCTATTTTACATCAGCTTTGCTATAACCATCGTTTACAATTAGCAGTGCTAGATATTCTTTATAGAAAAAATGTTGTTCAACAGTTAAATAGTGATACCTTAAGCTCAGACTCGGATGAAGTAAATGATCAAGATTATGATACCAGTTATTGTGACGATAGTGATGGTGTTGAAACCCAAACTATACAACAACAAGATATGCAATTTGAAGTTCGTTCGGATTTCAAATCAATATTAACACGAATTAGAAAAATCGTTGTTTTATTTAGAAAATCACCGGTGCGTAATAACATTTACAAGCATATATAAAAGAGAAACATGGCAAGGAACTGAGTTTACAGCTCGATTGTAAAACACGTTGGAACACATTGTGTGCAATGCTTGAACGATTTATAACAGTCCATCATAGCATTGAAAGAGTCCTGAATGATCTTAATTTGGGACATTTATTAAATACAGATGATCTTAAAATAAAATTTTAAATGTGATGCAACCCATTAAATTAGCAGTTGAGGCGTTGAGTCTATGGGATGTTAAGTGAGGGCATTTTAAAATTTTTGTTTGATGCACTTAAAACTCAAGATAGTGAAATTGCAAAAGAGATGCTCTTATCATCATTATTTTTATTAAAATATACCGTTATAACGTAACATAGCGAATTACATAACGTTTTGATTTAAAAATTTTTTGTTATAAAGACTTAAAGTTGTACTTTTTTTCACAGTTTTTGGTCAGTGGAATTTACATATCAACAACTATTGATCTGGCTCTTAGCGTTCTCTGGTAAAATTACGTTATATCAACCATGGCCAACCGGTGGCTCGCGAATCGTTTTGATGTGGCCCGGACACAATTTTAAACATCAAATCAATAATTGTCTTTTTTTAGAATTCATATTCGAATTAACATGTTTTTAATTTAAAAAATTGATTCTAAGTTTACTTGAATCGTAAAAAGCTTTGTCGAAGTTTTTTATTTGTTGGATCTGTCCAGTTGACTTTTTCGTTTCTTCTTGTTTAGATTACATCATTTAAAGGGGCTAGCAGTTCGCTGCAGCTTTGCATATATGCATAGCAAAAGTTTATTATTCCCAAAAAAAGTCTAAGTTTTCTGTTTGTATTTGGTAGTTTAAATTGTTGAATAGGATTTGATTTCTTTTTTATTGGTTTTGTGCCTTTTTCGTTCAATATGTGTCCAAGAAAATTTATTTCTTTTTTTGAAATTGACATTTCTGTATGTTGATTTTAAGGTTTGTTTTGTTTAAAGTCTGGAAAACTTTTCGATATCGTTTAAATGTTTTTCTTTGTTGGGTCTTCCTATTAATATGTCATCTAAGTATTATATTGTGTTTTGATTACTTTTTAGTGTTTTGTCTATAAATCATTTGAATGCTGCAGCTACGTTCCGTAAACCAAATGACATTCTGTTGTGTTCGAACATGCGATTGGTGTTACAATTGAAGATTTTTTGTTTTCTTTTCCGATCGGTATTTGATGGTAGAGCTTTTAAAGATTAATTTTTTGCCATTTTGAGAATTAGAGCAAATGACCACTTTTAGTTTGAATGAGTAACTATTTTGTTTTCTAGTAACTCTCTGAAAATTTCTTTGGTAACTTTTATTTTGTGTGGATCTTGTTGTCTATTCTTTGCATATATTGGATTAACAGTTGTTATAATTTCATGTTCGGTTGAGTGATTTGATTTCTTCTCGAATCTTACTGGTTTGATGAGTATCTTAAATATTTCCAGAAATACGGTTATTTCTGGACTATGATTTAAAGTTTTAACTTGGTTAATTGTTTTTTATAACCATTTATATAACACCGATGTCTACGCAGTTTTTTCGATATTTTTGTTTGTTGTCGGGTTTTTGGTTGATGTTTTGTTTCGGTAATTCTTTACGCGATTCTAGTTTCTGTCATCTAATGTAGGTGCGATCATTGAGAATGTCTCTAGTTTTGCTGCTCTGTTTTATTGAAATTGCAGGTTGCGGTGCCTCTGTAAGCTTTTTTCCCGAATTTGTCATGGAAGTAGCAATAGTTTATGTTTGTAAAGCTGTTTCTTGATTAGCTCTCTGGATTTTTGTTTCGGTAGTTGTGGAATTGGTTTCTTTAGTTTGATCTGTTTTTGTTGAATGTATGTTGCTGTAGTTATTTTGGTGGTTATCTTTTAGGTCAGTTAGTTTTCTTTGAATTGTTTTATTTTCGCTAATAATTTCGTCGAATTTACCAAGAAGTGTTTTAGTAGTTTGTTAGTAATTTCGTTGTTTTCTCGGTTTTCTTAATTCTTTTTGTATTTTGTTTCGTTGTTATAGGTTGTATTGGCTCTGCTGTTATTTTGGGTGCTGCCTATGGTCAGGTATAATTCCAGATATAATTCCAATCGCCTATGTCTACAAGAGTTTCCACGCTTGAGTTACTGCTTACTGCCAAAATTCTCTTGATACCTCGCATGAACAACTCCTTTACTAATTCGTTTGATCTCGTATTCATAATTTTAGGTTGGATATAGTCGAGCTTTCTTTAGGCTGTTTTAAGAAATCGAGGAGGTTATTGTCACCTAGTTGTGTGTTATTTAGACACTAATCTAACATCTGCCTACGATAATTTTGTTTTTATTTGTTAAGACCTCACTTATTTTTGACACTTTCTATAGTAATACTTATTTTTTGTTATATTTTCTAGTATGTATCAAAAAGATTTTTAGTGCCAATCCGAATCTCCAGACTAAATATTTAGGTATCCTCAACATTTTTATATATGTAATTATAAAGGGTTACATAATATAACACAAGGGTAATGACAATCATATATTCCATTATAATGACATCAGAGCAATTACCAATTTTGAAAGATTATTTGTAATCATTGAAAATTGTATGCTATTACTACTTGTATGTTATTAAATTTCAGGAGAATATAATTACACAAACATTAATGCCAAAGAAAAATTTTATCTTTTCAAATTATGGCAATGAATAACTTATTCATTGATTACATTGGAAACATAAAAATTTTATTAAAAATCCAAAATTAGTCAACAAATGTATGATAAAGTCAGCAGAAAATTGATGGTTGTCCAAAATGTTATCTACTAATAAAATAATCTACTCTGAAAAATGTAACAAAATGATATTTATTACGTTATGTTCATATTTCTAAAAATGTTTTAATTTCCGAAACTCGTAAATGAAAACCTCTATGTAGAAACCTAATTAGTACATTAAGCTCTATCTCTCACTACTCCTCTGACAACAGAATTCTACCAGTGTTCGGAGAAAGATTTTTTAGGCCTGCATCAATGTAGCAAACGTAATTTGCTTCCTAAAATGATAGCTAATGTTACTTTTATTAACTCGTCATTGGCTGTTTTTCAAATATTTTTACAAATTTAGCAAATATTTTCATTTTTGTAATTATAAATCTGATTTTCAATGCATTTATATATATATATATATATCCTTTTTGTTAAAAACAACAATTGTTTCTAATTTAAAATCAGTTTTCGTATCAAAGATGACATCTTTTTATAGTAAAATCAATCATATTATTGGTTTCGACATTTCACGTTTTAAATTAATTTATAATTTATTATAATTTTTAATAGATTTTAATAATAATTGATTTTAAATATTTAAAATTTGAATAATTTTATATATTTCTTTAATTTTAATTAAATCTATAATTTTCGCCTATATTTGTATTACCATTTGGTTTCGCTATTTATCATGTGATGTCGAAAATTACCATGTTTTCCTTAAAGTATCTATAATTTATTAAAATTTGTCCTAAGCCGCAATAAATTTATAACAAATGTACAAAAATTATTTAAGATTTCGTTAAAGACTTTATTAAATATTTCTCTAAAATTTATTTCTAACTAAATTAATTTTCTGAATGTGATCGCAAATAATAATTGAATATAAATGACCATATTTTTACTAAATTATCTAAGATTTTGCATAAAATAATTAAAATGTTCATTTATGTGCTGATATATACAATGACAAAGATAACCAATATTCATATATTAACCAAACGTAACTCAAATTATATTCATATACTCAAATTATAAAAATTATAAGGCTTTGTTACCTTAAATGGCCATGCATTTCTCACAGAATGTTACATTTAATATATATTACACCCACTGATCATCTATTTCTCACCAAATTACCTAAGAATTGTTACCATATATGATCATTTATTTCTAACTAATATACATTAGCGCTTTAATTGGTCAAATGATAACCAAATGTTCATGTTTCTATAATAATTATATTACCTCAAATAGAATGGAATTCTAAGAAAGATAGAAATTTCACTAAAATTAATATACATTTATTGACTAGAGTTGCCTAGATATACCAAAAATGAAAAGGTTAACCAATATTCATAAATTAGTCGCTCAAAATATACGTTTTACTAAAGAATTGGGTAGAAGTTACCTTAACATTCATATATTATTTTAAAATGTTATCCTATATGACCATGTATTTCTCATAAAGATAAAAATGATCAATGAAATTTTGATTTATATTGTAATGAACATTATTACATAGATAAATAAATTACTTATGAAATGTTAAGTGTTTACTAAATTACCTAAGATTTTGCTAAATATTATTTTAAATGACCATATATTTACTGATTAATATACATTTATTGACCATAGTTGCTTAGATACACCAAAAATGACAAAGTTGACCAATATTCATAAATCAGCCGTTCAAGATATAGATGTTTTACTAAGGAATTCAGTAAAGGCTACATATAAAAATGTTACCCTAATTATCCATGAATTTCTGATAAAGATATATTACTCCCTACTATATGATATATTATTCCCCGTTAAATTACCTATATGACCGTGTATTTACTGATTAATATACATAAGTAGTCTAATTTGCTAAACTAAATCGTCAGGTATTTCTTGTTACTATTAATTCGTTAAATGTTATTTCGATTAGTCATACATTGTAACAAAGATATCAGTTTTACTAAATTTTACTTCAAATAATAAAACATTTCTAATTAAATTTCAAAAACTATCAATGAAATGTTGTTATAAAAAAATCATGTATTTCTCACACAATTGTATAAATTTACCAATGAATTTATTAAATATTGTCTGACAATGTCCATATCTTACTTAAATGGTATAAATGCTTTATAAAATGATCATGTATTTTCCCACAAATGGCTTAAGAATTACTATATGCAATTCAAATGATAATGTTTTTATTGATTAACTTGTATATAGATTTGCTTAGATACATCAAAATGTTCAAAAACACTGATATTCATAAATAAACTGAAATATCCATGTTTTAATATACCTATTAATTTATTAGATGATTCCTTAAATAACTGTTTTTCTATCAAATATGAATAAATTGAAAATATAGCTTTGATCAATGTTACTCGAATGAACATGTTTCTTGCAAAATATCATAAGAATTTAATAAATAATATCTCCAAATATCCATGTATTTCTCACAAAGATGAATAAACTTGTATGGTTTTGTTAAATGTTTTCTCAAACAATTATATAATTCTAACAAATATATATATAAATTATCTAGAATTGTTAATTAGTTCCTAAAATAATCATACATTTTTCACAAAGATATAATTGACCTATGAATTTTTATGCTATCCCACTTAGTCATGTATTAATAATCTTAAATTGGCTGTTTTTGTTAAATATTATCTTAAATATGTTTCTAGTTAAATTATTAGTTAAACTATTGGTATAGAACTGTATATCAACTATATACAAATATGCTATGAATTGTAGAATTAATTTACCATATTTTAATTAAAATGTTACCTTCAAAAGCATGGGTTTCTGCCTAAATTGTCGGTGAATTGCTAAATGTTGTCTGAAAATAGTCATATTTTACTAAGTTACTTAAGAAATTGCTATATATTTAAAATAACCATGTATTTCTCACTAAATGGCCTAAATATTTGCTATATGATATTTAAATAATAATGTTTTTCTTAATTTGAATATGGTATTGTTAAATCTTTTAATAAAAAAACGATATGAATAATAATAAAATTTAAAATAATATTATATTATGTCAGTGCATGATAAACTAATATAATTGCATGAGTAATAAATTTGCAATACAATTGCATAATTAACAAGACACTAAAAATATCATCCTTGCATTTTGTCGAAGATGAGTATGGCAGTAATATCAAAAGAGAATCAGTCGACTAAAGAAAAGCATCATTTATTACTTTTAATAAAGTTATTTTATGAATTGTAAATTTTCATATATATATATCACTTTTATAAAAATTAATACAAAATAATAATAATCATAATAATAAGATCAAATATCAATAAATATATTTTAATCTAAAAAAAGTATTACAATAAACAAAACAATGTATGTTATAAAATTAATTTAAAACATTTATTTGCGAAACAATAATACAGTAACAATACTCCTGTAACACATAATGCTAACTTTAAAATATTGTACTTAAGATTTCTGCTTTTCAGGCATCCTCGTGCTTCTTGCGAGGATCTTTTAACGTTTCCCAATTCCCATTTTGATGAACCAGTTCATGCTTGATTCGAAAAGACAACAAAGTACCAGTTTCAAATGATACTCCTTTGCTCTATTCGATTTCTGATTTAAAATATAAGAAAAATCAATAGTGTTTTCTTCTGTTATCTTCTAAGCATATGATACCAGGGTTTGTAAACTTGTAATTATTTGATTTTCTTCTTCATTTGAAAGTACTCCATTGAGTAAACTTATAATAAAGTTGGTTTGGTTCATTTTAATAAACAAATATTGATAAGAAATCGTCATTTATACAAATAATCTATGAATCTGATTGGATATTAGTAATAATAATAATAATAGTATTGTTGAGGTTTTAAAAGTAAATTATTAATTTATATAGTTCAAATTAAAAGGAAAGCCGAAATTGAATGGCGGTCAAGCAGAGAAGCAATGGCAAAGAAAGATATGATAAAAATAGAACTATAAAAGGGTACAATCAGACATGAAATGGGAAAATTCGCAAACCTGAGGAAGTGGAATAAAGTGAAAAGTTATCGAAATTGAAGCTGGAAAACGGGAGAGGGGTAGATTAGAGAATGGTGAAGAAAACAGTGAGCAAGAAATTGTTAGAAAATGTGTAGAAAGGGTCGTAAAACAGACAAATGTGGAAAAACGTAAAATATTAATTAATTAATTATTTGGCTAATGGGAAACCCGAGCTAATGGAAAGCCCGAGCCAATGGAGAACCCGAGCGATGAAGAAAACCCGAGAACGGCAATTTGGAAGGGTAAACAAACGAGGAATTCAGAGGGCAATTATCCAAACAACCGGATAAACGAGGGTAAACAAAAGAAGGGGAATTACGAAGAGGGTCAACATAAATAGCCAATTAGGGACTGATAACTGAAGAAGTCAAAACCAATTGGGTCAAAAATGGGGCAATTACAACGATTATGGGAGTATATAAGGAAACTCAAAATTCACATAATCGGCGGTAGTCTGTAGGGAAGAAGAAATAGACGCTAGAACTTTGAGGAATAAAATAAAAGAAGAAAAGAATTATAAGAGGAATCGAGGAGTCGGAAAGGAATATTAAAGGAGTTCGAATCAGAGAGCGGAATCAAGCAAAAAGGTGAAACTAATTCTAAATCGTACAAGGTTGAGACCTTCAGAGCGGAGTCCAATCTGAAATTGTGTGAGAATTGTGATTAACCAACAGTGTGATTAATTGTTGAGACTTGTGAATTTTCATAAAACAAATATACGTTGGGAGTTTGTGTTTATTGATTTTGGAACACGTGGAGTCAGAGTAACCAACGGTTGATTTTGATATCATAAAACCCAACAGTATTAATAATATCTCCAAAAATCCATGTATTTCTAACAAAGATGAATAAACTTGTATGGTAATAAATTATAATAAATTATATAAATATATATATATATATATATATATATATATATATAATATAAATTATTAAGGTAATGTCATGTATATACATATGAATGACCTAATAGCAAAACACAAAGTACAATCGAAAATGATAGTAATTAAATAGTTGATGAATTAAAAAATAGGCGAGTAATACCATTTTAAAAATTAAAAAAATTAATTAGTGTCATAGAATGTGTGGGTGGCACCAGTTGCGTAGCGAGGGGGGGGGCGAGAGGTGACAGTTGCCCCGGGCGCCACAATTTTTGGGGCGCCGGATTGAACGCAATATATATAAAATATATAAATATAGCCAAGCATTGAAAATTTTTTAAAATAAACGATGAAAAAGGGATTTTATTTTTCTGTTTTATTATTTTAATATTATTTTAGAATTTTTTTAATATGCATTTTATATTCGGCGTTTTTACATATGTCTATTTTAATATCACAAAAAATTTTTTATAGTAAGCCCAGGGCGCCAAAAATATCCCTGCCCCCGGGCGCCAAGTACTCTAGCTACGCCACTGGGTGACACACTTGAATAATACGTTCTCTATAGTGGTGGTTGACGTGTAGAGCAATTGCTCACTCACCGATTCATTTACTCATCATCACTTTTTATTCACATTTATTCATTCTTCATGAATTTGAAATTTATTTGGAAATTTATTTGGAAATTTATTTTAGCCATTGAATTATTACTTTTAATCAATAAATTATTTTTAATTAATTTTCAGGGTTTTATTTAGGAATTTTTTTGACATTTATTTTAAAGTATTTTGAAATTTTTTCGAAAAAATTTGAATCAGATATATTTTTAATTAATTCCTATGCTCCTTTTACAGAAAATGAAAATCTCAAAATAATAAAAGGAAGTAAGAAGAATGAATGAATCGGAGTTTGAATAAGATAAGGATCATGACTGAATATTTAACTGTAGGTCGCATCCAAGACTAAGAGTTCAGTTCACTATCCATTGGTCTTTTTATTGTTGACCAATGCCGGATTATTTTAAACTTCGCTCACAAACCGTAACAAAATACAAATAAATAACAGAAAGTAAACAAAGTAGAATTAATGGCAGTAAAAGAAAATTGAAACTAGAAATGAAAAGATTTCCACAAAATAACGCTAAAAACAAATCAGAAATTAAAATTATAATAAAAATGATAAAAGACGTTAGAATATTCTATTAAAATGGCGAAATCCAACATGACACTGACATCAACAACTACAATTGAATAAACTAAATCATCAAAAAATAAGAAGAAAATAACCTATAAATTAAAATAAATAGAAATTATATAATATAACTGTAAAAAATAGCATAGAATATTCAAGAAAATTAAATTAAATATTAAAATTAGAAAATGAAACAAATCATAAATAATAAAAAATCTCCCCATCAAAATTGATAAAAATTGGAATAAATAGAATTAAAATAATTCTAATTTGTTTTGGTCCATCAGTGCAAACACACATACTAGAACTCAAAAATTAGGTATATAAACAGACTCATTTATGTCATAATTTAATGATTTTGGTAATACAAAATTTTCAAATCTTGCAAGTAGAAATCTTAACTTTGAAAATAAGGATTGTTGTATTATTTTCATATTGTTACACTTAAGTATTGATTAAAGGGTTTACCATCTTTATTGATTTTTGTTTTCAATATTTTTTTGATACGAAATCACTTTCAGTAAGTAAAATCATAATATTGCGGCAACTCCTTTTTTTGCTTTTTTGATTACGTAATTGCGGCAGGAAGCTACTCATATTTTTTAAAATACAAATAGAAGGGCCTATAGAAAAATGGCCATTGCGGCAGGGAGCTACTCATATTTTTTTCAATACAAATAGAAGGAACCTATAGGAAAAAAGCCAGGATTTCTCTAACTATAGTGAGGGGATCTCAATGGTCCTGGGATTTTCAGTACAAAATCCTATCACTAAAAAAGCATGGATTTTTCTAATTAAATTAAAGTGAGTCATCTGAAATGGGTCATTGAAATTTTAACCTTAAATTACTTTAATTAAATTTTTAGCCCATAATTTACTTAATTGAACCCATTGATTTCTTTAATTTAAAAATTTGAATCTTAATTTATTTATTTAACTTTAATTTTATAGACCATTGATTACTTAATTTAAAAATTTGGACTTTAATTTACTTTAATTTAAAATTTTAGACCATAATTTACTTTAATTCAAAAATTTGAACCTTAATTTACTGTAATTCAAAAATTTATCATGCATTTTTAGTGAAGACCACCTTTTTCTATTGAAAATATCTTGAGACCTTAAATTACCACGATTTTTTATTGAAGACCACCTTTTAGTATTGAAAATCCCAGGACCAAGGTGACCCACTTTAACTTAATTAGAAAAATCCATGCTTTTTTAGTGATAGTCGGATTTTGTACTGAAAATCCCAGGAACATTGAAATTCCATCACTATAGTTAGAGAAATCCTGGCTTTTTTCCTATCGGTCCCTTCTATTTGTATTGAAAAATATATAAGTAGCTCCCTGTCGCAATTACGTAATCAAAAAAGCAAAAAAAATGAGTTGCCGTAATTTTTTTACACCCTCCTAGGGAGAAGGGGTAATTGCGGCAGGGAACTACTGTGAACTACCTACTTATGTGATCTGAATAGAAAAAGTTTCATTAATAAAATTTTCGTAAAAATATAGTGGTTAACTTGGTCAGATCGTTTTATGTTAACGACACAGACAAAAACTAATTTAATTTCCTTAGTTTTCGAGACAAGAGAAACTAATAGCTATAATAGCATAAGATTATCAACCATTTCTAGACACCAATAATTTCCTGTAAATCCACGTGAAAAAACTAACATTCATTACGCTTCATTTTATTATTCAGTCAGAGCAATCGTGGTAACCGCTTGACGTCGAAAAGGACTGTAAATTTAGTAAATACGAGAAAAATGGGACCAACATTTTTCATTTGTGGTAAAATAACAATGACACACTTTATTCAAAAAATGACATAATTAACTCTCCCGGCTAACCAACAATAAATACCGACCGAAATAACTCATGTTACATCCATGATAAATTATTACACGAATAGATAGCGACAAATCAGTCCTTCGTGATCACCAAAACCATATTCTAGAATTAACTCAAATAATTCACGACTAAATCGCTTTCATGTTACGAAAACTATACGCCGACATGGGAATGGCAAGTAATTTGCCCAACACAAAGTCCAAAGCGATATTCGAATATTATCCAAACCAATGGCGAGTTTGGGCTTGGGTCAGGGCTGGACTGGAAACACATTTAGGGCCGGGAATTAAATTAAATATTAAATTTAAGAAAAAAAAATTTCAAAAAAGTACATTGGTAATTTATAGAAATATTTACTAACATAATAAAAAGGAGTTTTTTCTTTAATAATTGCAACATAAATCAAAATTAAGTAATTAAAAATAATTAAATAAATATTATTAATTAAACAAGTTTTTTAATATTTCATTTTTTTCTCTCATTATATCTGTTGGGTTTATATATATCTGTCGGTTCCCTCTGACTCCTAGTGTTCTTTAAATCAAAACAATGAACGACCCAACGTATATTGAAACAACAGGTTCACAATTTATTATCACCACTTTACAATTACTAATCAAAGTTCCGTTTGTACGATTTTCCGCTCGGCGTTGATGCTTTGCAAATAGATAATATTCACCTTTTACTCCTTTAGATTCTTTTGACCCACGTTTTCCTCGGTTTCTGTTTGATTTGATTCCTTTTTTTCACCTTTCCGTATTCCTAATTCTATGTCTCTTTTTCCTACTTTCCCAAATTCGTTTTCGCTTTTCCTAAGCTCTGTTTCTTCCAACCTTAGCTGAGGCAAAATACCGATTTTCTCTGATTTTCCTTTTCCTTATATACTCCTCGAAATCAGGATGACAAATGGTTATTGCCGAGCCAATCTTTCATTTGACATTTTCTCCCACGTATCTGCTTCGGCTGTCACCCATAATGGTCCAACGAATCCAGATAATTAATGGCCCTTCCGGTCTTCCTACGCGCGCTATCTTCTCCTTGCTCTTTTCCCATTAATCATTGTGTCAAGCTAATGGGCCCAAATCTTCCTTCTGTTTGCTTTTCTTCTTGTTTACCCAGCTCGGGTTTCCTTTATCTCTCGGGTTCTCCATTGGCTCGGGTTTCCCATTAGCTCGGGTTTTCCATTAGCCAATTAATTAATTAATTAACGTTTTCTGTTTTCATACATTTGAATGCTTTTCGACCCTTCCTAACCATTTTCTGATAAATCCCTAATCATCATCTTGTTGACCATTAGCTAATCTATACCTGTCCCGTTTTCCCCATTCGATTTCGATGATTTTACCATTTATTGATTTTTCTCGGATTTCCGAATTCTTGCCTTTCGTACAGTAGTCTCCCGCTTAATTGCGCACCCAATTAGTTGCGCATCCCGGTTAATTGCGCATTTAGGCTCAAAATATTTGTGTTTCAATTTTTACTGAGTTTTTTGTTTAAAGTGTAATTCTATCAAAAACTGTAACACTAATTTTTTCTGTGAATAGTTAAAAACTAGTTTTTATCATTAATATTTTGAGGAAACGATATATAAGGATGAATAGATAAATAACTTTATACATTTTTGCAATAATCAGAGGTTGCTTTGATTTTTTTCAGAAAAAATATTAATAGTCATTAACAGTAAATGATAAATCTTATTTTAAACAGAAAAATTATTAGTTTTAACGATTAATCATTCAATTCTCTGTAAAAAACATTCATAATAAAAATTTAAAGTTTAGTCGTCATTTAGAAATTCTTCTCTTCCTGATGCCCAAAGGCAAAGGAAAAAGATTATCAGAAGATCAGAGAATCGAAATAATAGCTAAGCTTACAAAAAGTGATGCGCCAAGTAAACGAGCGATTGCAAGAGAATATAATGTTACTGAAAATTCAATTCGATCTCTCTGGAATAATCGAAATGCAATTGAAAAAAGAAGTTTACTTATGACTGAAGAAGCTAGGAAAAACGTGTTTCGATCATCTTCTGGAAAATTTGAGGCAATAGAAAATGAGCTTTATATTTGGATAGATGCATTGCGTCGTTCGAAGATTGAAGTGCCTCCATCGTTAGCAATTATGAAAGCAAAAGAAATAGCAAAAAACTTAAATATAAAAGAAGAAGACTTTAAAGCTTCATGGCAATGGCTAGCAAACTTTCGTCGTCGTCGAGGCTTAACATCAATGCATCTTTTTGGAGAAGGAGCTGAAGTTGACAAGGACGATCCTGTTCAGAAGATATAAGCAATTTTGAATCAATTGACTCTGAAGACTCTCTAATATATATTGAAGCAATCAAGGAAGACATTGAAGATTGTTTGTCGCTTGAAAAAGCTAACGATAATGTAGTTGCTATGGATAACAATTGCGATGAAGAAGAAGCTTATACTATTGAAATAGACTATTGTATAGACTTCTTAGGTTTTGAGTTTATACATTTATCTCTAATAGATATTGGCAAGCAATTAAAATGCCAAAAAGCTAAAGCAATTTTAAAAGACGAAAATGATAAATTAATGAATAGCTACGAACAATTTTCATCAAACATACGGTCAGTAATTATGAAAATTAAACGCGAAAAGCAGCAGAATGCATATCAGCCTACAATTCATGACTTTTTCTGATGTTCATAATAAAACATTTATTAAAGATATGTTTATATAGTTAATAATTAAATTTGCTTATATTTTTCATATTTTTTTCTTATTTGCGCACTCCTAGTTAATTGCGCACTGCAGTGCCTGTTTCAATTTGCGCAATTAAGCGGGAGACTACTGTAATTGCTTTTGGCATTTTCTAATACTGCTTCCATCACACTTTCCTTTATTATTGATTTTGTGCATGATCCCGCTTTTATTCGTCTTTTTTCTTCGCTTACTTTCTATTTGAATTATTAGCCTAAATTTCATTTAAATTTTATTTTAATTTACGGACCTCAACATATCAATTACTCTATTATTGTCAATGTTATTTACAATATCTTTTTCACACGCCATGAACATAAATGCTTTCAAATGTTTTTGACTTAAACAATTTCTGAGTCGATTTAAAATGGAGACTTTTTGAGTAAGACATGTATTATGTGGTGCTGCGACGAACGACAGAACATCTCATTTACGATTCTATTCACATCATCTGCATGTTTATTTTGTTCTTTCGTTAATCAACCATTGAGTTAAATAGAAATAGAAAAAAGTAACAATTGTAAAAATTTAATTTCATCTCATTAAAAAATATAAAAAACTTCACTATATTTGTGGACCAGTAGGCCCAGGGGATATTTGGCCGGTAGGCCCACCGGGATATTCCCGGTATCCCGATGGACCAGTCCAACTCTGGCTAGGGTCGACGATAGTCATCCAAACGATCGCGTAAAAATGAAACAGTGTCACAGGAATAAGATAAAATATTAAACCACTAGAATAGATCTTCAAATTAATGGCCAGAGGTATGAGATAAATGACGAATTCCGTTCAGTGGAAGCTCCAAACACTAAAATTTGATGATCAGAAAACAATTAAAAACGCAAAAATTGTGATTCATCAATTTTTCTGAACATTGAAAGCATGTCATCACAAGAAGATTCAAGTAGCCAAGATACCGATAGTCCGCAACACGAACTTGATCGGTGTAAGTGTGAATTACGGTATATCTCCGTGATTGGGAGTAGATAAAGATCAACATCTGAAATCGAAGTTATCGTGTGGAGTTAGCAAATCGATCCGGCAGAGTTAATACGTCCGTTGCAGAACTCCCAATGGTCATGCTGAAGAGCGAACTTATTCAAAACCATGCGCACATATTTAGAACAAGAGCATTCCAGGCAATCCAGGATGCCATTAGAAATTGGTGTCGTGTAGAATGCAAAATATGGGAAGGACTGATTCCGGGAGTCAACGGTGAATATCAACACACTTGGGAATAAATCCTGGCGGGAGGATCTTGCCCGTTGTCTGAAAATAGAATTGATGTGCTTGGAAGAAATGGCATGGACGCACGTGAATGAGTATCGAGAACGTTCGCGGATTTGTAGCTTTGTGCAACGCCGACCGAAGAATAAATATTGAATTTCTCGAGCGGAAATCTGTATTTTAAAAATATTTGTTAACTTTCCAGCGAATATTCTTGGATGATTGACAAATGATTAGTGAGATAAAATTAGTATTGTTTATTGGTGCCAACTATATCATTTGTCAAAAGTGATTGTTCCCTATATAATATTGATAGCAAAAGGAACATGAGAACTGTCGGTGGTGGCTTCATTGTTTTGCCTGTACTGCAGAAATCGGTTATTCAAACCGTCAGATATAATATTTCAAACACTGTGGCAAATTGATTATCAGAGCGCTGAAATGTATAAGAATTTGGGAGGTTTCCTGAAATTTATGGTATCGATTAGAACAATTTGGTTCTAACGTTACCTATTGAAAGTCCTCTCAAGTTTTAATTACTATCAGGTAAATTAACTAGTATAGTTGGTACCTGTGGACCGATATAGTTAGACTTTAATTGTATCAAATTTAATATCAGGTAAACTAACTTTGTATTTATTAAAAAATTGACTATAAATCAGTAAAGATTAACTTTACGGTTATTAACTTTTGTAATGTCGATTTTTTAGAGACACTACTGATTTTATCACTACCGAATATAATTTTCTTTTGATTCTGCTACCACGTTGAGTGACGCTAATTTTAGTATCCACCTGCTCAATTAGTTTTTAACGTCAACCAAAAATTAATACTTTTAAATCAATACTGATTATTCTACTTTATGGTTAATTGTTCCTCCAACTAAAATTTGTAAAATTTAGGCTTTCCCAACCCCAAAAGAGCTCAATTACTTCGAACTCACGTTTTTCTTAATCCAATGTTATATGTTTGTTTCGGTGGTTCATTTAGTCGAAAGTATGCACACGGCTCGGGAAGCACTGTGGTTGGTAGAAAATGGCCACGCGAGAAACAAGAGTTTTAAAAGTCGATGTCAGATGTTTGAGAGTATCAGAGGTGAGGCAGAAGTGGGTTAACCAAATCGCTCAATTGCAATCTCAAGTAGTCCAGGATCAGGTAGAGATCAGGGCGTTAAAGGTCAAAATTCGATAATTGCAGACGCAAGTTAGTCAACAAAAAATCGACGATTATGTATCGGGACAGATTCTCTCTCTGATGGTGACGGAACCCTTTCTCGCAGCTCAATGAAATGAGCAGTCTATCGAGCTGAAGAACCAGACAACTTAACTCAAAAGGAAGTGTGAGTCATAGAAGCGGTAACATGCTAGACGACGCCCGCATAAAAAGGCGAGCATTATAGGCCACACCAGTCAAGTATTGAATCAATCGAAACACGTGAAACTGCATAAACCTTTGAATAAATGTATTGTTTTCTTTTGGAGTTTGTGAGACATGTGAGCTCAAACTTGAGGCACACATTTAGATAAAAATTCAGATAAAACCGTTACACATATATGTGATGCTGCCGTGTGAGTTGTACGACTGAAAACACAAGTAAATGGATGATCAAAAGATTTGAACCCTTAAGAACCTACTTTACAGTATACAGCCTACATCGTTGCATCATCCGGTAGTGATTTTTGTTATGATATGTTCTCAGATGTTACAAGTATTTTTTTCTATATATGTAATTCTTTAGGTGTGTGATAGAGAATCTTGTAAAACCCGATAGAGTCACCAATAAAAAGTGTCGGGACAACAAGGGTGCCTGTATGTAGGATATTTATATACAATTTATGACAAACGAGATAAATGTTAACTTTTTGAGAAAAATATAAATAACAAAACTTAATTTAACTGACTGAACTTTTATTAAAACCAAAATTAAAGACCTTGTTTTGCCAAGGACTCAGTTCAATGAAGGTTCGAATATCTAATATCTAATATTTATGATCTTTCTTCTTCTTGGTCTTTGATGATTCGACCGGAATAGTCTACGGATTCGGGTATTTGATGATAATTTGCTTACAACAGAAATATAAAATAGTCTTTATTTTCTTTCAAAGTTTTAAGTTGTTTTTCTCTTCTTATTGATACTCAGGTATTTAAAGATAAAATACCCACAATAGAATTTGCTTTCTACTACTTTCTGTTTTAAATTTTTTATCGATTTCTTTTCAATTTTTTATTTTGTTATTCCCTATAGTAATTTATTACTATAAAGAATTACTATATAGATTCTTTTTGTTGGGTTACAGAGGACACTACTCAAATAAAGATAAATAGTACAGTTTGTAATTACATTCAAAAAGTTATATACAAACAATTAACGTTACATTAAAATTATATAGAAAATCTTTGCCATTTCAGGAGAAAATGACAGAAATTCTTATCAATATTGAAGGTATTTCAGTCAAAATAAGTTAAAAAATATTGTGCACTGGCGGAAAATCGAGCCAACATAACATTACGTAATAAAAACATAAAATTGAATAACGTTTTTGTATCTGAATATTTTGTGACAAACCAAACGGATCCTAGTGATTTGAAAAAACCCCTATTAGAAATTATCTGGTTGGTCAAGATCGGCCAAGGATTAGTTGATTGCTGAGCCGGTCGAATCAGAAAACATAAAATTGAATAACTTTTTTGGATTTGAATATTTTTCAAAAATACAAATAGCCCAAGAAGGTTTAAGACATTTCTAATACTTAACCTTGGAGATAGAAATGCGTATGATAATTTAATTGAACAATATTAATTTTTGTGGTATAGAAAGTTAAAGCCATACATCGGAGGAATGGCGAGGGAGGTGTATCTGGAACTGAGGCGACTGATCTTTTGCTTAGTGTAATGAATTTTTTTTTGAATAAATTCTAGTTTGATTTGAATTTCTAATCGATAAAAAAATTGACACAATTGCTTTCTAACGGCAGTCCATGAACTCACTCGAATATTTAACGATTATAATGTCAAAATGTATGCTCACTTTTCGCGAACATTCACCTATTAGACACAATTCCAACGGTGATCATTCAACGGGTGTCAAATTGTACAGCGACAAACGACAAGGTAAAATGTGGTTTACCTGAGTCCCACCAATACTATGTTTTTATTGGAGTTTTCGGCTGTAGAATATAGAAGCATAGTAACAAAAATGTGTTTGGTTTTCGCTTGTAGCAGGGTCACCAATATAAACAACACCACATAAATCATCAACCTGGAACACCAACAGTAGGTCTACTAACCCATACAAACCCAACGCATTTTCCCATATGTATAGCTCAATAAATTGTATTAAGTATGGTTCATCTTGTAATTTAATATGTTTTAAAGTTAAATATAGTATAATAATGTAAATAATAGTGTTTTAATTTTCTCGCCGCAACTAGAAATTAATCTATTCTTCAGGTTTTTATAAGATAGTGTTTTGAAATTTGACATTTGTTTGGTGACGGATTTGTATAAAATTGTGAAGCACCACTGTGAATATAATCAACCTATATACATCTAAAAGTGGCTGAATTTGATTATTCACAAATGTTTCATAATTTTAATTATAATTTCTTTAACTTTTATTTCAAGATTGGTTTAAAATGAAAAAAGTTTATCATTAAAATATCAAATATTACATCTTACATTTTGCATTTTCAATGATAAAGTATTTTATTGTTTTAAAAATTCATTTTTTAATAAATTGTTTACAAAATGCTTAAGGTAATACAAATTCTTAATAAAAGATATATAAATATAATTTATTAAAGGTTACACCTGCTTTATACAAATATGGTGGGATAGGAATTATAACTAAGGCTTCTGAAAAGTCCAGGGAATCATTTCAAGTAAATACTGATGTTAACGGAATGAAAGTTGTGTCTATTACTCCGAAATATCGAGCTATGACAAGAGTAGCTGCAGTATTTAATGCAGGATCCAGGCATGAAAACCACGAGTCTCAAGGATTAAATCATCTATTGCGCAGAAGTGTAGGATTATCTAGTGGTGGTTTTTCTGCTATTAACGTAACAAGACATTTTCAACAAATGGCAGTTAATTTAAGGTGAATTTTTTGCAACTAATTTATTAATAATTGGTAAATAGATGTATTGGGACACGAGAGTCTTTATCATACGTTGCAGACTTTTCAGATAATATAAAAGATAAAGTTTTAGAATTGTTCGCAATTGCAACAACTAGACAAACATTTTATACTTGGGAATTAGAAGAGAGTTCCAAAAAATTAATGGAGTTCGATATTCAGTATCTTAATCGCCGCGACTTCGACATGCGTAATTAATTCTTTTCAATCAAATTTCAAGAAATAAATTTAAAATTATTATAGCTTAAAATCAAAAATTATTGTAGTTATACTTTAATGTCATCAGTTTTTAATTAATGAACGATAAAAAATCATTTTATAAATTTCATTTTTATGAGTAATGTAATTATAGTGTCTGGACTCAATCATAAATTTGAAACACTTAAAAGTCTGCAAATAATTAATGTTAAACATAAAACATGTTGAAATTGACAGGCTTACTTTTTGAGAAATAATTCTAATGGGTTTCGTAGCCTTCAAATTATTATTACAAACATGAATATATTTTAAACTACACACAACAAAATGATGAATAAATAAAATCTTAAATTTTATGCTATATAATGACAACCTAATGCAAGGTCTAAAATATTCATTGTTTCGAGTGAATTTTACACATTGAATCTTGAACAAGGACAGTGAAGATGAAATTTTTCGAGGTTCTATGGGCTCCTTGTTATATACTCGAAAATTTCGTGCTTTCCTTAAATGAAATTAGAAATGTGAGGGCAAGTTTGAAAAATACAATCTTCTAGTGACACGAAGGTTGGTTAATTCATTGTGGAAGCTATGTTAGGCCCCAAGTCAACAGAAAACTGCACTGTGGCCCTCCTATTTTAAAAGACGTATATTTTTGTGTAAAATTTGGTTATAAAGCTATGCCTATCTTATAAACATTATTGGAGTTGAAAATGGGTGAAACTTACCATAAATGAGTTTAAAAAATGGAATTTAGATGCTGTCAGATTTATTTGACATGAGAACTAAAACGCACTAGACTAACAAGCAAATAATAAAGTACTAAACAGCAATTAATCAAATGTTTAATATTTTTCAGTAAAAATCAGCAACTAATTAATCAATAATGTATTCTTCCTTGTTGTTTAAAACTTTTTCCAAACATTCAACAAGAATTTCAATACTTCGGCGGTAGAAATCAGCCGGTCTTCAATTGAAAATTTCTCCAACTTAGTTCTCAATTCTATTTCAGTATTGAACGAAACTCCGTAAACTCATTTGAAAGAGATTGAAATATGTGGAATTCTGTTGGTGCCAAATCAGAAGAGTATGAAGGTTGTGGTAGCATTTCCCAGTCATATGTTTGAATGGTTTCCTTGGCCATATTGGCGACATGAGGGTGGGCGTTGTCGTGCGCTAAAAGAACTGCATGTTGCCTATTCGGTCTTTTCTCTTGAATAAACGTGTTGAGTCGCTCCATCTGTTGATCATAGAGTTCCGTGTTGACCGTTTGGTTTCGTTCAATAATTCGAAATGGATAATTTCTTCACAGTCCCACCATACGCACAACATATTTTTATGCGAATTAGGATTTTGTTTTACGCACGGTGTAGCTTATTTACCATGGCTAAGGCATTCTTTGCGCTGATTCATATTGATGTACAGGTACCATTTTGTGTTGACTCAGTAAAGAAATCATTGCTTGTGTCCATGACTTGATCAATGACGAGCAAGCAAACAGGCGGAGATTGTAACTCATTGACTTTTATTGTTGTCATTTAAAGCTGTGGAACCCATGCGCCACACTTCTGAACCTTATCAATCCAGTGAAGATGCATCTTTATAGCAGTTTGAAAGTATCTTATCTGACAGTTCCCTTGTTGTTTGGCACGGATTTTCGTGCAAAAGTTGGTTTAGTCTCTTCATCGAAGTCAACTGGACGGCCAGAATAACCAGTTTTTGAACTTAGCATACCAAACTAGAGCGGTTCTTCCAGTAATGACACCATCTCTATACACATTACAAATGTCGCGAGAAGCTTTTGTGGCCTTAGAATCTTTATTTTTAAGCAAAAAGTGAGGTGTCGGAAATGCTCAATTTTCTCAACTTGAAAATCCATTCTAATGTACTAAAAGTTAATACATTCATGATTGATTAGTTGTTAATTTTTATTGAATTTTATCAAATTTTTATTGAATTAAAAAACAGAAATTTTAAGCTAAAGTTACCAATTTACTTTAAACTATAAAAAATATAAAAAACCAAATTTAGTCAAATCATAATTAAATTATGCGTTATATTTTGGTTTTACACATAAACCTGTATTATAAAAAGTCTGTTTGCATGGAATAAAAAAATCAATAAGTTTATGTTATCGAAACACAAACTTAGATGTGCGCTAAATTTTAATATTTCATAATTGTTAAAATTTACTATCGGAATTAAGAAATTAGTAGGGAAGAAAGTGTTCATGTATATTTTATTACACCTAAATCCGAAATATAAAGTTTCTATAATCTTAAAAAAATCGATAAAATTATAATGTAGGAACACACAAAATTACCCGTGTAAAAATTTAATTTTCCGAAAGTTAAAAGTTTTATTATAGGAATTGAGAAAGTAACAGAAAAATAATTTTACATACAAACGTAGCACACGTAATATAAAATACACGCAAATTTATTATAGGGTTTTTTATTCCAAAAGTTAAGTTATTTAACATATTGTTAACATATCATTATTTTTAATATATTAAAAAAAATGGTGGAAAAAATTGTGAATTTTGAATTATACAACTCTACTTTGAGTTTTCTAGAAAATGACGACAACATCGTAAGATCTATTTATAAAATATTTTTGAAGTTAATATTTCTTTAGATTTTCAGATATTTCTCTGGAAACGCTACCTTTTTGCTAAGGTGAAGATCTAACAATGTAAGATTTTTTTCATTTAATTACAAATAATTAAGATATTTTACAGTATATCAAATTTCTCTTGTCAAACACCTTTGTGTGAATTTATAATATTCAACAAGGTCCATCGACATCTTTGGATTTGCAGAAAAAAATTCGAAAATCGTAAATTTTAATAACTTATTTAAAAAAATAATATTTTCATAGAATTACAAAAAATGACAAAATTCGTTTGATCAATTTTTTTGAAAATGGGGAAAATTACAAAGAATTTGGAAGATTACTCGGAATCACCAAAAAATCGATTGGAACAATAATTTATAGATATAAAAAATATGGGGAAGTTTGGAAAGGCAAAAAAAGTGGCAGAAAACAAATTATATGAGAAGAACACTAGAATAATTTATTGGATTTCGTGGAATCATATTTTTATGCATGGCCTCCAAAACTACAATTTTTCGATTTTTGAAAAATCAATTAATATCTGTGAAAAAAGTAAGATCATGCGACACAGAACGAAATTCTGATCGTGTACTTGAAATCCGAATGAACTATGTTACACGATATCTCGAAGAAGTGTGACGAGACAAAAATCTCATTTACATTGAGGAGTGTGGTTTCAATACTTGGGCAACCCAAACATTCGGAAGGAAGGAAAAAGTGGAAAGAGTTTCAAATAACCTAGGACAAAACATGTCATTTATTTTAGCAATATGTGTCAAAGGTGCAATTCATCAACAATTAATTGTAGGATCCTACAAAAAGGATACCTACCAACATTTCATTAATACCGTCTCATTCATGACAATCCTACGATTCATGGTGGAGCATTATCACCAAATAATTACATCGAACACCTGCCACCGTATAGCCTATTCCTCAATCCAATAGAAAGCGTGTTTAGTAAAATCAAAAGCAGTATTAGAAAAACAATGCCCTTTCCAATCAGATTTGACATCGTCAAAGAGGCTATTGAAACCTAGCTGAAGAAAGATTACAAAAACTTAAAAAACTATTTTATCCATATACGCCGCTTTTTTCCTAAATGTCTGAAAAAATAAATGTGTTTGGTGATTATTTTATTTATTTATAGTTAAAAATATATCTAACTTACATTTTATCGAAATAATTCCAATTAAATGTCATAAAAATCCTGAAAATTAATTTTAAATAATTTATAATCAAAATGTTGACTACAAGTAATATTTAAGAACTTGAATAATAATCTCATAATTATATAAAATCAAAATTTAAGCTTTAAAAGTTACTTAAATTAAAAAAACGTATTTGTAAAACCATAAATAAATGAAGTACAAATGTAAATAACTCTCATAAATGGTGAGTCATCCAATGATGAACACACCAAAGTGCACTATAAAAACTTTATATTTCGGATTTAAGTGTATATGTTGTACCTGTATTGAATGGAATAATAACATTTTAAGTACTGAAGAAATAATGACAGATAAAAATTTAATACCAAAATCTCTAATGGACTGAATCTTGCTAGAGTTGTCGAGAAAATAAAGAGAAAACCCGTAAATAATACAGGTTTATTTCATTTAAACGGTTATTATGAATACCGAAATGTTTATTTAGCTTTAAAAAAAAAGAATACTTCAAAAATTTATAAAAACACTATTTTGTTATTATTCTCAAATTTTAATAATGTTTTTCAGTTTCTATATTGACTTTTATAAGTTTGCCTCTCCAAATTTGTAAATTATAAAGCCAAATGAATTTTCATGTATTCATAAAAACCGTTTCAAATGAAATTCGTCTTCATTATTTACTATTTTATTCCTATATTTTCTCAGCCATTTTTATTTCAAACAAAATTTCTGCATATCGCAAGTTTTCATGCGTTTTTTACTTTACTTTGTATCAATTTATTTTTTCTACCCGTCCGAATTATACGAATTATAAATTAATTGCAACAATGATAAATATGGACAATTATATTTTTATTAAATTTACATTTTTAAATAATTTTAATCTTTTTTATGTTAATCATTTTTTAAAATTAAAATCTCGTATTTATTTTGAATTTAGGTCATTTATTAAATATTTTTGAAAATGATAAGATTTGTTAAATTGCCATTTAAATACAATTTTGATGCTATTATAAAATGCTTTCAACTAAACTCATACAGATAAGTTATTATTATGTTACTTATAATTAGTCAGTAAAATATTATATTAAAAATTCATATAAAATATATTTCGACAATTTAAATTATAATAATTTTTTAATTTGATTATTAAATTTATAATATCTATAGTTTTTTTTCTATTCTGCCTGATGATGACAATAAACTAATCGAAATATATAGTAAAACGTATGTTTGAGGGATACTTAATAATTAAATCATTGCCATGTTTATTTTATTATATAATAGTCTTAATATATATTTTATTATATATATAGTATGTCTGTTTGTATGTTCGATTTACAAATCCAAATTTCTGAAGATATCTCAACCAAATTTTGCACAGCTTCCTCTTTTACTGAGACATAGATTATATGCTATTTTCTACCCAAAACCTTTGACCCCGTATAATACCTTATTTACTGATCCTATTTTCTGGTTACTAAGCAAAGTACCAGTAAATAGCATAATTCAGAAAATTATCAGAACAAAATCTGTTCCTCGTTGGTTGGTTTGAATAACAAAATATTCATGCTTTTTGGGCAGCCGTCAACCCGAACCAGTTAGGTTACCGAATTATCTAGTGTCATTATAGGGCAGTGTTTGAAGCAAAAGTTGTTTATCGAGGTGCGTTTGCATAACAAACTTTTAATTTTAGTGCGGTAAGATTGCATGAGGCGAGGGAACGAAGTGACCTAGCTATCAACCATTAATGCTTATGTTAATCTTTTTGACCAGAAATTTGTATAAATTTGAATTTTAATGGCTATACATAGCAAGGCTGGGTAAGATTTTCAGTCCTTTTCTCTTGTACAGGATCAGATTACTGAATACACAATTATACCCAAAAATCACCAAACAACAATAGGTTTTGGAGGCAAATATGTTTAAAATACACCTTGGGCTTTAATAATTTTTTCCATATCTGCCAATTTCTGTGCCTGTTATATATTTGTAACAGCTATAAATACTCTGAAGAATTTGAATCACTTCGTAAGACAAAACCAAAGTTATAAGTTCAGTCAAAACTACAAGAAATCCATATAAAAAAGATGGAAAAAACTGAAACTGGCTTGAAATTTTTGTAGTGGTAAGACTCTTTGTTTAACTCTTCACCTTATTTATTTTGTGGTTATATTCATTGGTACAATTAGTATTTTTACTGAAAGAAAACAATTTTACAACACAACTTATATTGCCCTGGATACCCCAGCTAGTTTATTATAAAATTATTTGTAAATGATATGATCGGCTTTGTCTACAATTTTCAAATTTATTAAAAACAAAAATGAGAATTTTGGAAAATGAAATGGTCTTCTTGAATATGCTTAGGAAAATCACTTGGATATGAATTCGAAGATTTTGATCTTTTTAACTAAATTATTGACCATCTGATAGGATTTAATTAAAAAAAATTTCCAATTATTTTTAAAACTTAAAATTTTAAAATGATTTTTATTATTATTTTTAACAATATTCCTATGATTTGTCTTTATGGAAAAGAATAATTAATTTTTTTAGTAATTAAAATGATGCAATCAATCATGGCAATATTTAATTTTGACTTTCAAAATTTGTTTTTTTTGATCACCTAAAATTTTGTTTAACTCAAGTAAATTAATATTATTATTATCAATTGCTATTATTATTAATTATTATTGATTGATTGATTGATTATTATTATTGTTGATTATTATTATTATTGATTATTTAATTAAATTTAATAAAAGTTTGGGGTGTTTATCTTTACAATAGTCGTTTTCTTCATTAATTTAAAATATTTTGACAAAAGTAAAGAACAACTATTAAAATTGTTGACTATATTTTTGAGATAATTTTTTTTAAACTTGATTTAGTTTCCTCTGAACTTCTTCATAAAGCTGCTTATCGTGACACCGTTGGAAATTCTCTTTTTGCTAATTCATATAAACTTGGAAAATGGAAACTTGATGATATTGAAAATTTTTTGAACCAAACTTTTACAGCAAATAATTCTATGCTAATTGGCATTTCAATAAATCATGAAAGTCTGATGAAGCACGCAGAAACCTTTAAAATCAGGCCCAGAATCACTCCAGTTGCTTCTAAATCAGTGTTTAGGGGAGGTGATGATTAAAATTTACTGTATCATTTCAGTTTCTTTTGTTTAGGTGAATATAGACAAGATTTGCCCATTGGTTTGGGTAAAGTAAGTTTAGTTTGGGAAGCGCCGGGTCTTAATAGCATAGAAGACGCGTTTGCAACATCTATTTTAGCAAATGCGATTGATAATGGAATTAATATGAATATTAAATGGAACGCTGGAGAGCTTGAATTATTAAGGCGGCTAGTAAAAGACAATAAAGTGACTGACAATTGCGTCGCAAACAGTGTTTATACCTGTTATTCAGATACAGGAATGCTAGGTTTTACAGTCGATGGAGATCCCGATGTCATTGGTGAATCGGTAACTGCATTTTATAAACACTTCAAAGAAATTGGAAATAGTGGTATTTCTCAGAAGGATTTCGATACAGCTAAGTAATATATAATCATATGTAAAAATAAAATACCAATAGTTAATGAGACTTAAATAAATATGATTTAACCTAATTCAACGCACATTCCGAATATAGATTTTAACCTAATATAACTTGATTATTTTTATCAATAAAATTTTGAAATATGAACCAAAATATTGATTTATTATTTAAGCAAAAATCTGCGACACGCTAGAAATTCGCTATTTATAAATTGAATTTTAAAAGAGATGCGAGAACATTTTTAAACTTTTTAAATGAAAACTGACTGTTCAAATTGTGATTGAAGATTATAATCGTGTTTAAATAATTGATTTGAATAGTTAATATGTTGTTACTATGAAATATGGAGCTTTATTACCCTGGGTACTGATTTATTGTTTATATCGGGTCGAATGAGTTATTACTTCAATGCATCAATTACATCCCTTTTGTAGTGACTTTTAGACTGATAACAAAAGGCAAACAAATATTTTTAGAAATAATGATTATTTCGTGTTAAAATTTAAAACTTTCAAAATCAATAACTTATAAAAACATAATACATGACTTTGTAGAGAATCATATATAATCATATATTTGTGGTATATATTTTATCTTTCATTGTTTAAAATTGATACAAATTGAGGTAAATAATCACGATTTTGAGTCATTTTTCTTTATGAATATAAAATTTTTCATACCGCTAGACAATTGATATATGAATTGCACTGGAACTTTCAGTAAAAACTTTTATGATGAACCTGCAGTTTAACGATAGTGTATAACCTTAAAAACGAAGACCGTAGTAGACTAAGACAATTTGAATGCATTGTTGCAACAAAACCTGCATATAGGTGGTTGAAAGATTGCCAATAACCTTGGAGTATATATTGGAACGCTTCAACCCGTTTTAAATCCATTGGAAAAATTTATAAACCTTGAAAGATGTATTACACGCAAATCGAATATAAATAATATAAATCATTTTGAAATTTCTTCGTCACTGCTTTTATGCAATCGAAATGATTTGTCATTGGCAAAAATGTATTGAAACTAATGGTGATTACTTTGATTATTAAAATTAATAGTAACTTTATTTATATTGATTAAAATAAGATGAAAAAATTGATATTTCATATTGAACCACCTAATATGTTAAAAATGAAATGCGAGGTTTATCATAATTTTACTGTAATAACGAAATTGTGATAAGTCAATGGACAATTTATATAACTAATTTATCATTAAAATTGCATTTGTCAGAATTTGAAATTTCCTTTGTCGTGTAAATAAAATTTCCGCCAGAAAATTCTGTCATCTTGGTTTGTGAAATTTTGATAATCCTCTGATTTGTGTATCTAACCCAGTGGTTCTCAATTAATATAAAAGCGCGGAACACCATTCACATGATTTTTTTTACGCGGAACACTGACAAAAAAATACTTGCCCACAATGAGTGACCAATCACAAATTACTATAAATCTGTCGTAAACGTAAACAATGCCTTCTTATAAGCAAAGAAAATACCACGCGCAACAATAACAAGCAATAAAAACACTTTTATATTTGTATGTTTATATATCTGTGTAGCGGCTTTCTTATTGAATCATCTTATAAAAAAATAATTGAGGTTTTTGATGATATGTATCTTAAATGCAAATTTAAAGATAAGATGTCATTTTTTTTCGCGGAACACAGGTTGAGAACCACTGATCTTAGCTTTGTTAAAGCATCTAAGACAAATACAAAATGTAAAGTATGGTAAACAACTTGGTGTATTAAGTCATCGGCAGTTACTTCAGGCGTCATAAATTGGTTAAAATTTTTAAAAACTGCATTCTTTTTACTGTACTTTTAGATTTTGATGAACCTCTTCTCATTTTGGCTGTTGTTATTTATGATTTTGCATTTATTATCATAGGCTTCAATTTTCGTCCGTTTGTAGCACACCAGTTTCTGAATAATTAATATCAATATCCCAAACTATTCTTGTTTGTCGAATGTCAGACTTCAACAATAACAATTTTTTTTTTGGAAATACACTCATACCTCGCTTTACGGCCTAGATACGTTCCAGGAAAGTTGGCCAC
The DNA here is from genome assembly GCA_959609185.1 of Schmidtea polychroa. Classification (NCBI taxonomy): domain Eukaryota; kingdom Metazoa; phylum Platyhelminthes; order Tricladida; family Dugesiidae; genus Schmidtea; species Schmidtea polychroa. The sequence goes on along the minus strand of CAUHTR010001966.1, from coordinate 8,059 downwards.
AGAGCGAAACGCCGCATAACGAATCAAATATTTTGATACAATTCCATACACTTTCACATACACAATTCACACTTTTTTTGGCCGTATAACGAAACATTTTAGGCCGTAAATCGAAAAAGTGCCGTAATTAAAGTAGGCCGTTATAGCGAAAAGCCGTATAAAGAGCAGCCGTATAGCGAGGTATGAGTGTATTATAAAATATCTTATTTTTTGAAAATTTTAAAACTCCAAAATCATAGAAATTACAAAAATAGCAATATTTGTAGTGGTTCCCGACCCGTTGAAACAAAAATGGCAGTTTTCTCTAAAAATTTCAAAGACTTTAAGATACCGTTTCTTCACGAAACTTGGAAATATAAATAAATAACTTTGAATCGGTAATGGAGGGGGGAGGAATTAACTATTACAAAATTTAAGACTCAAAATATAGAATATATAAAAAATGAATCGAGAAAAATGGTAAAATGAATGCAAAATGATGAAAAATTTTGAATTAAGAGATAAGATATGGATCAAACAGGAAATTAGAAATAAAGATGAAGTAAGATGGAAAGTACCCTATAATATAAAAGAGAAAATACACGAACGTAGTTATATACTAAAATATGTAAATGAGAACACAATAGTTAGGAATGTTAAGAATATTAAAATTTTCAAAAAAGAGGTTGCGAGGAAGAAAATTAAAATTATTTTAAAAAGTTTTATATGGAAAGAATTAATAAATCAAATTTTTAAAATGTCTGTTAAAATTGTCGATATCGGAATTATTACTTGTTTCAATAATAATGATTTTGAATATAATAAAAAATAGGACTGAATATTTAAATGTTATAGCTTATAACCGTGTTTCTCAAACTTTCTGATACTCCGGAATCCTATCAATTTTTTTCGTTTTCGTGGAATCCCTATGGAAATTTATTACCAGGTGAGTATTATCCACTGAACATATTTGTCGATCAAAATGAGTCTGAATTTCTTGTAAGCAATTTAAAAAGAGAAAATTTCATATTAATGAACTTTCATAACTATTTAATCCACGGAATTTTTCTAATGTTTAAAAATATATTGAAATTCTAACTGAAACTCCCAGAAAAAAAATCTATGGTTTTTCTCCAATGTTTTTAAAATTCAAATTCGAATGGAATTTCTCGCGGAATCCTAGGGTTCCACGGAACATAGTTTGAGAAACACCGACTTATAAGTGTTAATATTTTCAATTAAATATTAACGTTTAGACATTTTTAAAATAATTATATATAAATATTTCATATTTTTCATTAATGGTATTTTTCAAGCTATTATAAATAAACATTTCCATAATAATTTCCTTCTATGAACATATTCCAAATCTCCATTTCTTCTGTAATTGTTGGATGACGTCTTTCCATTCTTCCTTGCGGTATCGATCCAGATTTCTGGATATAATATTTCTAACTATTAGAGCTAACGATCGAGGCTTCTTGAAATAATTTTATTTTCCGTAAAGAATCACCCTCAATGGGCTAAAATGAAGTAGCCGCAAAAGTAGCAAATATTTGTCTCTTGACATTATCTGTCCAAATGGAGCAAACTATTTTGAAACAATATCCGAATATACTCGTTTGGAGCGTATGTGGCACGGTTTTTTTGCGATAATATACGTGCGGAGCAGCGAAAGGGTTAAAATTTTCTCCATATTCTAGAAAATAGTAAATTTAAATTCCAAATGACGATTTTTGAATATAATTAAAAAATTAATGTTGATATTGTCTAAGCATCTGATAAGCTTATATATTCCGTCATTTTGATCTTTTTGTGTGTACCTTAGTGGTTGAGATGCTTCTTGATTGAATGTTCTCTTGAGGAGCTTGTTTCCATTTCAATGACCTTTATTTTAAGTTTAAATATTTATATAAACAAAATAAATCACAACATATATACAGGAATTTAAGAATTATTTTTTTAGATTTCGCACCACACTTTTTGAAACAGCTAATTTTCTCTAGATTTTTTTTGTTCTTTTTTGGACTTGATGCGATTTTTCTGAACATTTCTTATGACAGTTTAAGTATTAATAAAATCCATTTCCTAACCATAAATAATAATACCCTGAATATAAAATTCCACTAAAAGCAAATTGTAATTTGATTATTTTGCAGACAACAGTTGAAAATGAAATTGTTGAAACAGTCAACCAGTCTTGATGGCCTGATTGAAAGTGTAATAGCTCAATCAGGATTAGAAAACGTTTTATTATCGATCGAAGATATGGTTAAGTTGGTTGATAATCTTACCATAAATGACGTTAATAAGGTTTCTTGTTTCCACTTCATTAGAAGATTTATTTAATTGTTATTTAATAGGTTGCGAAATCTGTTTTAAATCATTCGAAACTAGCAATGAGTGGCGTTGGGGAATTGTATAATGTACCTTACTTGAGTGACCTACAATCTTAGGAAGTTTGGATAAATGATTTATTGTAGAAATGAAAATTTAATAATGGTTTCGATTAGTTCTGTTTTTTACTAATAAATTCAAAATTTTCATTTCAATTATATTTATATTTATTACTTTATTTTATGGGATTATTACAAACAAGGAGAAATTAATTGTGATACTGTTTGTTTGAAAAGACCGAGCTTCTGGAGAGAAAAAAATCGTGGATTTTACATTATGATAATGCATTGATTATTGGACAATTTTTGGGTAAGAACAATTCAACAACAATTGGGACATTCACCTAATTTGAATCCTCTTATTTTTTCTTGTTCAGTACACTGAAAAATCCAATTCTAGGAACGCGTTTCGATAGCGATTAAAGAAAGGAGGTTTTGAAATATTGAGTATAAAAAACCATTCAAGAACTTTAAATGTTGTCATACGTGCATTGCATCGGGTGGTAATTACTTTGAAGGCCATAACGTTCTAATTGGATAATTAGCATTGTAATTTAATTTTAAATAGAAACGATCGGGTACTTCTTGATAGTTGTAGTATACAAGGTTACCAAGTTCTATGTGAAGTCATAAAGTGCTTGATATACTTTATATAATTAAATTCGAGTTCATATTGATTATTTTTCAATATCAATGTTCAATATTTCAGATATTGTTCAGATTTTGATTAATGATCGATTTGTTATATTAATTAATTAATTCGCGATTTGAATCAATTTATATAAGAATAAATTATTATGAAATAAAATTCGTTATTTCGTCCTTTGAATGTATCTGAGAAATTATTCGAACGCGAACTTTTATTACTAAAATATCTGTTTCGATTGCAAAATTTATGATTTTCTCATCTCCCTATGTAAACTGTTACATCAAACTCTTGAAATGTTTGGGTACATTTGACGAGTCTCACTCGTTGTCTATATAAAATAAATGTATTCATCATGAAATTGCAGTAAAATTAAATACAATATGTAAAAAAATGTTCAAATATATCGGGCCCCGATGGGTTAAAAATAGGTTACATTTTAAAATATATATTTTTTCAATTGGTTACGGGACTGGAAACAAATGTCAATCAGAAAAACAAACATGTGTGGGTTTACGTCATCAACTATCATGATTGCGGAAACAAAATTATTTTTGATGAAAAACTTAAGTAAATGAAAGTTAAAGAAATCAAATCATGATGATCAAAGAAAATCATAGATATAGCTAATGTAAAATCCGAACAGTGTGAGAGGACCCGAGTGATCAATCAAATTAGGAGACTAAAGGCAAAATAGAATAAGATGGAAGATGACATTTAAGCATTGTCAATAGTGTTTGTGCTAGACAAAAAGAATGAATATGGAAATTGACGAATGAAAAGAGTAATTGGAAAAGATGGAGAAAATGGAAAACAACATGTGATGAGAATTAAATGGGAATAAAATTAGTTCTTGCGATGTATCTCTAAATTGTGTTAACCTAATGTGAGAACCTAATGGTGAATTGAGATTGACACCAAGGCGGAGGAGGGAGGATAGTCAATTTTGAGATTAAATGTTTCACGTCTGTGTGATGTTGGGCTGGAACCGAGAATTGAGAGCTTGTTGTAATGAATCAAAAATAAATAACAAAAAAATTGCACCAAGTTAAATTAGAACACCAATAAATACAAATTAAAGTACATAACAAATTGATGATAAATAAGACAGAGTAATAAAATAAAGGAACGCAAAAAAAAGGGTCGCGATCACTAACACAGTTAGGAGAAATATCACATTCAGAATAGCTAACAACAAAAAAAAATAATAATAAAATAATGGATAATAAATTAATTAATAATATGAAAAATTGTTAAATAAATAAATTTAAAGTTTAAAATAAAATATCTATTAAATTGATAAAATGATAAAAAGTAGAATAAAAGTAGAAAAATTAGATGAATTATAAAATTTATAAAACCAGATTGTTTAAATCAATGAAACTAAAATAAAGTTAACTAAACTTATTTAAATTATAAAAACTTGTAAAACTAAATTAAAATTAGCAAAAACTATTTAAATTATAGAATTATAAAAATAAATCTTAAAAATTAATAAAAAATAGAATTTTGATTAATTAAATTAATTAAATTAAAAAAAATAAACAATTGCACACATTCACGCATGCATGCAAAAATTAATAAGAATTGCCTCGCATTCTAATTGCATATGGTAGCAGAGAATGCGTAGGCGTACAATTCAATCAGTATAAATACGGATTGAAATTTCAGTTGTTCAACTGGTTAAACTAGTTTTCAGATTTACACAACAAATCGTTTGTCAGGTAATGAACATATGCTCTCAATTTTCGATTTTATGCCATCGTGGATTGGACTGGGTAATTTTATTTTAATATGAAATTTTTATATAATGTTTTTAAGTTAAATAAATTTTATATTCAATTTAGTCTAGTTGTTAAATTGTTTAATTTTCATTTAATTTTTAAGTTTTGGATAATAATTTTTATTGGGTTCCATTGTTATGCTTATTGATTATGAAAGATAGTACCTTGGAATTGAGATCCAGCATACCATGGTTTTGGGTACCTTCGGGATGCTCAGACTGGTGGGTATGCTGGCTTTTCAATCGAGCAGCTGATTTCGGGCCGAAATGTGGAGGCTTCTCCACGGGTCCGTCGCTGGAAGTATTTTGGTCAAACATAGGTTAGGACTAAGAATACAGGCAGATCCCTGCTCAAATTTTTTTTAAGAACAATTTAAATATTATGGGAAGTGTGGCTTAACTTGGAAATAAGGGCCAATCCCTGCTCAAATTTTTTGAAGGATAATTTTGGATATTATAGGAAGTATAGAACAATAATTATTAGATGGAAAATAAGGGCGGATCCCTGCGCAAAACTTTAGAAGAGAACAATTGGAAATACCCGTAATTGAGGACCACAAATAATCTAAAAACAGCATACATAGTGAATAATGACGTAAGACCTTCTATCGGCCGTCTAGAACCCGAAGAGAAAATACAATGGGGAGTAGTTTTAGCAATAGAGCTCACATGCTCATTGTTTTTTCACCTTTGTGTACAGTACCAACATGGTCGTCGCCATGGGTACACAAATGGTTTAAATTGCAATAGTCATGGAGGTGCTTAGGAAAGAGTCGAACGATTATGATTACCCCTAACGTATTTTAAAATGGGAAAATGACACTCCCCTAAGTAACCAACAGTGAGAAAAATTTGAAAAAGAAGAATTGAAGAGTGTATTTTTTAAAATGGAGCCCGATGTAGCGATTGAAAGAAAATAAAAACATTTGACGTTTCAATGTTAATATTAACCGAAGTCATGACAACAAAGTAATTTATTTAACTGGAATAATTTAAGAGTTTAAACTGCATATTATGGTAATATCTAACATGTACAAAGGTTCTAGTTTTTTCTTTCATTCATCTCAATATTTTCTTATTTAGAATTTTTAAAAAATTATTACAATGTAAATTTTCTAAAATTAAAATATATTCATATTTCTAACTTTACTTTTAAATAATATGTATATAAAGTTTAAATATTCTCAATATTTCTTGCTAACCAATTTTCCTGTGCAAGTTCACTGGATAATAAATTTCTTCACAACTCATACACTAAAACCTGTACATGCATTATTTCGAAAATTTGAATTTGTTTAAATAAATTAATTTCATTGCAAATAATTAATCGTATAAAATTTTAGAATATCAAATAATTATTTTTCATTAATTAACAATGAGTTTACAATGGGTTGCTGTTGCTGGGTTTCTTTATTTTGAAATATTCATTACAATACTTCTGACATTGCCTTTTATTTCAGCTTCGCGGTTAGTAAATTACTTATTATAAAAATTTATTATTATGCTAGATGGAGTAAGGTCTTTAAATCGCGAATCGTTACTAAGTTTAGTAACTATTCAACGTTCTATTTTAATATTTTCCTCGTAATCTTGGCAGTGCTCTTTTTAGGTAATAACGAATTGTTCATAATTTATTTTATGGATTTTTAGATGCTATTCGAGAAATTGTTAAATATAACAAAATAGAGCACAAATTGGGATCTGGCCATTTGCACGAAACTGAATCATTAGTATTAATGAGACTATTTCGAGGCCAAAGGAATTTATACGTATCTGGATTTGCTCTCTTTTTGTGGTTGTGAGTGAATTATTTCTATTTTCTCAGTTCAATAATTTTTATATTATTTTTCATTAAATTTCGTTTTCTAAACAAAATATGTTCACATTTTAGAATTTTCCAGAAGTTTACTCATAATCTTATGTTTTTATGTGAAAATGCACACATTCGATAATTGATATGACGTGTTGATAACAATCAGTTTTATTTTAATACTTTGACACGGTGTTTTTTGTATTTAGTGTTTTACGACGAATGGTCGTACTAATCACAACAATGGCCCACCAAGAAGCAATCAGTTCGGCTGCCATCAAGCAAGCACACAGTGCATCAGAAGCAGCTAAAGAAATGATGAAAAAACAGGATGTAACCGACAGCGTAAAATAAATAATTTCTAATGCAAAGTTATAAACAAAATAATTCTATAGAAATCAAAATCTGAAATTGAATTGAAAGAAAAATTGGAAGTCGCTACAAGACAGTTAGAAGTGTCAGAAAAAGGTGGTGATTATATGAATGATTGGTTTTTTTAATTTATTCGCATAAATCTTTCAGAAATAGATCGTTTGGAATTGGACCTAGAAACACTAAAGAAACAATACGTTAACCATAACAAAGCATATGATGAATTGCTGACGGAACACGATGCATTGCAGGTCAGTCAAATTACTGAAATTAATGATGATTCTAATTTGTTTGGATTTTCTATTCTATGTTTAAACAGTCAACCAAACATAGCGCATTCTGAAATCTAGTCGGGTACCACAAATATAATAATAATAATAAAGATAAATTTGATTCCCACTATCCTTTAATAAATATGATGAATAAATCAAAAGTTGGCGCCTGCTTGGTTTGGGATTAATTTTTAAAATATTTATACTACTGAGAAATGTAAGTAGTATAAAACATCGTTTTACAAGTAGTTAAATTTATTAATGTTTAATATCAACGGAACATAATTGGAATTGGAAAATATATTTTTTAATTAATTATAAATATTTTACGGAACTTTTTATATACTATAATTGCTTTCTATGAACTTTTTCACTAACTAACAGATCGTTTGAATTGTTATTATTATTTGAAAAATAAATCTACATAAAGTTCCCCACTTGAAAATCGAATCGATACTATCCTGTCGAATTGATGGTTTCTCCCCTAGAGAAATATTTATCCTTATTGTGAATGTCATAATTTCAAATTGGAAACTACCTGCATTTTGTAACGCAAAGGCTACCGAGTTCCTATTGGAATGTGAGCGCGTTAAATATAGGTCAACCTCCCTCACAATAGAAAAAATATTAAGGAAACATTTTTTTTTGAAAAGTGTGGCAAGGGTGTTTTGATGTCAGAAGTAAGGCAGTGGTTCTCAAGAGATTATCAGAGATTAGATTCAGATTTCTCAACTTTTCCTGCATCATCTAAGCCAGTGGTTCTCAATTAATATAAAAGCGCGGAACACCATTCACATGATT
>CAUHTR010001965.1:7500-61170 GCA_959609185.1 Schmidtea polychroa | reverse complement strand
GTTTTATTCAGTGAAAACGATAACAATATTTAACAAAAACAAGTATAAAAACATGATTATTCCTGAGCGTAGTCACCATCCACTTTGGTCGGTGAATATGGCGGATGGGGAAGTAGTTCCCCTTCATTATTGGCGATAGATTCGACGACACGACGTTCAACATGAGGACTGGTGTTATCGTGGCGGAAGACGATATGGTTTATTTTTCGTGATCGTTTCGCTTCGATTGCAGCGTGAAGGCGGTCCAGTTGAGCCAGATAGACGTTGCTTGTGATGTTGAACTGCCGCTTGCCAATTTTGTTTGGAATCGGTCACTATTGATCTTCATCATTGTCATTCCACAAATATCAAATGCCGGTTGAGATGATCCCGCTTCTGTCCCACCATATACACCAGTGGAGTGACGCTATATAGAGAAATATATAAATAATAAACAAAACTATTTTTAATGTCAAAAATAGAAATAACTAACAGCCTATGTTGCTTCGTTCTCCAACCTTTTCCATTCAATTCCAAATATTCCAATTAGCTGCAAAATGTTACGAGAGATTTAATAATACCTTTTTCTGAGTAAAAGACAATTTTTAACAGAAACAATGAATATCATCAAGTTATTCTCGATTAGTAAGATATCTCCATACTTTTTCATTCGAGATATTTGACTATGAACCTTTGAGTATAGAAGGGAGTAGATCAAAAGCGCATCATAATATGCAATTTCTAAAGAATAATTCAGAAAGAAATATTTACAAACCAAATATTTATCCTTTATATACAAACAATTTATAAACATAGACACAGAACGTTAAGGCTAAGAATTAACAAGAAGAATAAATCTGTACAACAATTGAAGTTAATGCGACCCTAATAAACATATTCAAGATGTCTTACAATATTACTAATGAATAGAAATGGTAAGTTTAACATTATTACGTCATGTTGACAAAATATTCTTAGATAATCAATGTCAATCACATAGTTAATATCATATAATATATTCCTTTTATCGATAAGAAACATTAGCATTTCTAAAGTACTGGATTGACACACATTGACACATCCTTTTTCTTACTTCTCATTGGTTAAAAATAATAATAAACTTTTTTCTGAAGAATTTAAAAATTTTATTATTAAATATCCTCTAAAAGGACTAATTTATATATAAATAAAATTTATATCGATATTGATTGATGCAAATATATTTTTTGAAAACACAATTCCTCTAGCGAAGGAGTAGAGTAACACGCATGCGCCCGATATCCGTAATAACGCTAGACTTTGTGGAATCTATACTAGAGCTTAAAACAATTTAAGTGGTCAAAGCGAAATACAAATGTATCAGCAAATTCTGTTAGCCTTAACTACATATGTACAACAGTTCGTGGTGCCAAATACTCAGCAAAAGTAAACCTCATTATATCAAGCGTCAACAAACAGATTGAAGTAAGCCTTTGTGATAAGCACTAACATACAACCAAACGCTCAAAGAGAAAGGCATACCAGAAGCAATCAAACTAACAATTAAAGAAATGTTAAACACGCGTGTAGCTCGCACATCAACTGCGATTGTGCACGTTTTTCGAGAAAGAAACATTCAACAGCCTACAATAAGACAAATCAATAAGTTCCATTCTCCTTACCGAAGAAAATTATTCGAGGAAGAAATTCTACGAAATATTTACATTTGGCTTCATTGCAGCAATTGTGCATCGATAACAAACTACCACAAATGGACGATGGGTTCTGCTACGACTATGACATTGATTACAATTTTGAAACTAAAGAATCTACAGTTCGCGTGTTCTGGACGTCGAAACGTCTTATGAACTTGTCGTAGTACAACAAAAATCATGTCCATTGTAATGCCACTTCCAAACTTAACTGGAATGGCTATCCAGTTATTTTGCTAGGCACAACGGATGCAGTCAAAGTATTTCATCCGGATGGGTTGGTTTTATGCAAATTTGAAAAAAACCTGAAGACTACGCCTTCGCATTTAATGCTGTCAAAAAAGCAGTCAAAGAATTCCATGGTGCCGATTTCAAACTAAAATACTTAGTGGCAGACGCAGCGCAGGCTATTTTAAATGGCTTTGGATTAGCACTCGGTTTTAAACTGGCCAGGATCATGTGTTGGTACCTTATGAAAACAAAGGTGGAAGAGGCATTGTCTAAAGTAGCTAAAACTCATCGCGATCATTTGTTAAATGAAATCGTTATTATGCAGCAATTTACGAGCAAAAATTTATTTGAACACGCATATTTCATTCATCAAAGAAACGCAATGGAGATTGTTGCGATGCAGTTGCGATTGGAAAAACAAGAATTACATCTGCAAACAAGACATTGAAGTATGCTCCAAATTGAAAATTGGAGATTGCCAGATTCCAATCGCCTCTATCAACAAGTCATTAGAAAAAACGTTCTCGAGGAAGACCCACTTTGGCGGCAGCAGCACTATTGATAGATCCTACTGTATTCTTATTTAACCACTTAATGTACGCGCCCGTGACATAGACGGGCGAACATTATATTTACTTATGATATTTTACATGCTCGTGCCGTAGACGGGCGAACATTATACATATTTACTTAGGAGTTCTAATATTCGTATAGAAACAAGTTTTTGAGATAAGTTTTTGACACAAAATTCAAAATAAATGTGTACATTAAGTGGTTAAACGTATTTAAAATTTATTTAACTTGTTAAATTAATAAGGAATTTTCTTCACATTTAATACAATTTTCTTTTTGTATTTTTTTATTTTATTTCTTATCCTATTGGATTTATTTATGTATTACTATATTTGTATTTTTTGGTAAATTAATTGTGAATTGAATAATTTACTGCTTATAAAAGATTTTTAAGTGCTTATTGCAATGTAATGTTAATGGTTTATATATAATTTTTTTCAATGTAAATACAAAATACTCTGTCTAACTTAATCCGAGTCACAGATCCCGCGGTATAATTAAAAGATCTATATAGTAAAAAACAAAATTAAAAATATAATCGAAAAATTTTGAAATAAAAAGATATTGGGATTTCCAGAATCTAAAAGAAAATGAAATCGCTAAAAAGAAGAAGCTATAGTACATTACTATTTCTAGAGTCTAAAAGAAAATAAAATTAGTGAAAAGAAGAAAGCGAGAAGCTACAGTATACCACTTTCGACCAGAATCTCGAACTATACAATTCACGATCCATTCTCCTAGACTCGAACGTCAAGTAAATTCCTGATCCATTCGACTCTGAAAATCCTAATCTATTTCCAACTGAACTGAAATCCTTGACTAATTGACTGATTAAGGTCAAACCATATTAACCATGCACTCTACTACAACTCTAGCCCTGCTGAGGGCAAGAATCTATGACAGGGCTAAACAAAATAAAAAATTATACAAAAAAAAATTTCCCATGAAATCTCAGGAAACGTTTGAAACCTTAATGTAGCTGTATTATTCAATATAAATATTCAATTGAAGATTCAAAATTTTCAATTCAAAACAAATAGAAAATAAAAGATAACAAAATATCAACTCGTCAAGCTCATAGAATAAATGTGTAAAAATAAAACTATAATGGGATAAATATTAGTTTTATATTTTCTAAAAGCGAAATTGAACCAAAGATTTGCATTTCTCCTATAATTGCAACCTATATATTTGTTGCTCTATAACAGATTTGGAAAATAAATTAATTAGCGAAACAATTAAATTAATTAAAAATTAATTAAAGTGCTTATTGATCAAAAAACAATCAATTGAATATTAAGATAATAAATAAAGGTTTTGGCAATAATTTGATTTTTATTTATTAAATATCTGTAGAAATATATGGAAATCATTGATTCGGTTTCTTGGGAGAAGGAAGATTTGGATGATAGAAATGACATTGACAACAAAATATTTCCAGGTTCGTTTAATAATAATAATAATAATAATAATAATAATAATAATAATAATAATAATAATAATAATAATAATAATAATAATAATAATAATAATAATAATAATAATAATAATAATAATAATAATAATAATAATAATAATAATAATAATAATAATAATAATAATAATAATAATAATAATAATAATAATAATAATAATAATAATAATAATAATAATAATAATAATAATAATAATAATAAAATAATAATAATAATAATAATAATAATAATAATAATAATAATAATAATAATAATAATAATAATAATAATAATAATAATAATAATAATAATAATAATAATAATAATAATAATAATAATAATAATAATAATAATAATAATAATAATAATAATAATAATAATAATAATAATAATAATAATAATAATAATAATAATAATAATAATAATAATAATAATAATAATATTAATAATAATATCACAAATTCATAATAAACTGTTAATAAAATTCGCGTTAAATAAATAAAAATGTTTACTTGCAACCTACAAATGAGAAAAGCGAAATAAATAAATGTTAAATAACATAATTCATCTCTCATCACAATTCAGGGTAAAATTTATTCATTCAATGATTTCTGAACTTTTTTGGAGAAATGGTAAAATAATTTTAAATTATATTTACCAAATACTGTAAATATAAACAAACGATAAAACAATTGCTTAATATTTTAATAATCACAGAGTTTTTATATCTTTATCATCCATAACGATTCTGGAATCCTCGATTTCCTCTTGAATTATACCGGGGTCTCCTAGGTCTACGATTATACCGTGGTATCCAGGGTCGTGGTCGTGGTCGTGGTCGTGGTCGTGGTCGTGGTCTTGGTCTTGGTCTTGGTCGTGGTCGTGGTCGTGGTCGTGGTCTTGGTCTTGGTCTTGGTCGTGGTCGTGGTCGTGGTCTTGGTCTTGGTCTTGGTCTTGGTCGTGGTCGTGGTCTTGGTCTTGGTCTTGGTCTTGGTCTTGGTCTTGGTCGTGGTCGTGGTCGTGGTCTTGGTCTTGGTCTTGGTCTTGGTCGTGGTCGTGGTCTTGGTCTTGGTCTTGGTCTTGGTCTTGGTCTTGGTCTTGGTCTTGGTCGTGGTCGTGGTCTTGGTCTTGGTCTTGGTCGTGGTCTTGGTCTTGGTCTTGGTCTTGGTCTTGGTCTTGGTCTTGGTCGTGGTCGTGGTCGTGGTCTTGGTCGTGGTCGTGGTCTTGGTCTTGGTCTTGGTCTTGGTCTTGGTCTTGGTCTTGGTCTTGGTCGTGGTCGTGGTCTTGGTCTTGGTCTTGGTCGTGGTCGTGGTCGTGGTCGTGGTCGTGGTCGTGGATTTGAGGATTCATTAGAAGAGTTTTCAGAAGTTTCGTTCGCAGTATCTGGAGCCGGTTCATTCTGTGAATTATCAGAATTATCCGCATTTGTATTTTCTGAATTTGTTTTATTTTGTAAATTATCTGAATGTTGATTTGAATTATCTTGAGCCGGTTCAGTATGAAAACTTTCAGAATTTTCATTAACTTGTTTTGAATCATTAAAGGATGATATAGGTTGTTCTGTTGTGGGAAAGTCTAAAGATTTTTATCAAATATTTATTAATTCTTAAAAATATTTTATTTATGAAGATAAAATTCATTTGAGTATAATTAGTAATTATTACAAAGAGCGGGGGGAGAAGTGATACAAAATGTATATTCAGAAAAGTAAAGATCTTCCCCAATTAATATCACAAACATTGTCCATCAAAAAGAAATACTTCTCCTCTCACTCCATTTCCTTGTTTTAATGGAATTACTTATTTCCAAAAATGAAAGAATCTTTATAATCTTGTAGATGGCAGTCATTATTCCTAGTAATTTAATAAATCACAATGTCTAAGGTGTCTAAATTATGTTGAGATTCACAGAATAATGAAATGCTAAGGATGAAATCCCAGCCGATGATAAACATGTCCATTAAAACAAAAAATAAATTCAACTAGATAATAATTCCAATGTTAAAACTTACCTTGAACCGTCTCAGTTAGATTTTCACCTCCAGATTGAGGACAATATTGGAATAATTGGCAAAATTTCAGGGAATCAATCAAATACAAAATAGAGGATAAAAGCTTTGGAACTTTGTTTTGATAAAACAATCTGCAATCATTACTAATTGGAGCATTATATAACTTGCATATGATGGATTGGGATTTGGGAACTTTGATCTAATTTCCATTATAAATGGATAATGATTTGTTCTAAGCAAGTAAACTTACTAATATATTTTTTGTTTTAATTAGCTCTTTCAATTTGTCAAAAAGAAATTGGCAGAATTCACAAGAACCTTTTTTCTTTTTATTTTCAGATGTAACAGATAAATCTATTAAAATGAAATTTTTATTATGAATTATTTGAGCCAAAATAATAAATCTTTTAATAATAATAATAATAATAATAATAATAATAATAATAATAATAATAATAATAATAATAATAATAATAATAATAATAGTAATAATAATTATAATAATAATAATAATAATTATAATAATAATAATAATAATAATAATAATAATAATAATAATAATAATAAAAATAATAATAATAATAATAATAATAATAATAATAATAATAATAATAATAATAATAAAAATAATAATAATAATAATAATAATAATAATAATAATAATAATAATAATAATAATAATAATAATAATAATAATAATATTAATAATAATAATAAACCTGATTCAATTCCAATTTTCAAATTAATGGTCCCGTTGACGTGATAATTCATCCGCATCTCTTTTTTTTCAATATCCAATTTTTTCTCTGAATGGAGCTTCGATAGGAATTGTTCCAAGAATTCCAGTTCCTGAAGTGCCTGAGACAAGTAAATAGTTAGTCATTGTCAGTATAATTTTATTTATTAACATAATTTAAATCTTTTGGCATTGAAACAAAATATTTATGAATTACAAATGTTATAACCTTTTTCTCATTATTTATTGACTCGGAACAAAGAACAAAAATCGATGCAAGTACGAAGAGAATCTCTAAAAGAAAAGACCTCGTAAAACTTCCTAAAAACTATTTCATAATCTTACTAAAAGTCTTGATGGAGTACATTTGTCTAATGACATCTGTATTCCATTAAAGCTATATTTATAGAATATTTTGTTGTCCATTTAAACAAAAGGATTTAAAACTATTTATATCATAAACTTCATATTCAAAATCTTTGTTGTTTAACTCATTATCTTAGACATTATTATTACCAGCTTATTGCGGCAAACGTAAGCTAATCACATTAAAACAAAAAAACAAACTTTTAAACAATATTTATTTTGCAATGTTTAATCAAAATTTTATCAGAATATTGACAATAGATCTCATTGAATATATTAATAATATATTTATTCCATATATTTACATTATAATTACATATGATTTTAAAGATTTGCAAATCCAGGGTGTGACAGTTCGGTGCCAATACTACACCAAACGCCACTGATAACCGTTTCCTATAATATAACAAAAAAATCAATAATCTCGCATTATAGAAACATACATACTTACTTTTATTTCACGTTGATGTTCTCATTTAGAGTGCAGTCAGATACATCTTATACACCTAATTCTGAAAGTTAAAAGTTTCTATAATCTAAAAAGAAATCGATAAAATTATAATATAGCAACACACAAACTTTCCTGTGTGCAAAAATTTAATGTTCCGAAAGTTAAAATTTTTATTATAGGAATTGAGAAAGTGACAGAAAAATAATTTTACATACAACCACAGCACACATAATATAAAATACACGCCGAAAGTTAAAAGTAATTAACATATTGTTAACATATCATTATTTTTAATATACTAAAATTCATGGCGGAAAAAAGTTTGGATTTTCAATCGGACAACTCTACTTTGAGTTTTCGATAAAATGACGACAAACATCGTAAAATCCATTTAAAAAATATTTTTGAAGTTATTATTTCTTTAGATTTTTAGATATTTCTCTGGAAACGCTAGCTTTTTGCGAAGGTGAAGAATTGACAATGTAACAATTTTTTCATTTAATTACAAATAATTAAAATATTTTAAAGTATATCAGATATTTCTTGTCAAACAACTTTTTGTGAAGGTAGCAAAAAAATATTCAGCAAGGTCCATCGACATTTGCAGAAAAAAAATTCGAAAATCGTAAATTTTAATAACTTGTATTAAAAAAAATAATAATTTCATAGCATTACATAAAATGACAAAATTCGCCATATAAATGCGCTGGATAAAGAACATTACAAAAACTTAAAAAACTACTCCGCTTCTTTCTTAAATGTCTTAAAAAAATTAATGTGTTTGGTGATTTCTTTATTTATTTATAGTTAAAAATATAATTCCAAATAAATTCATAGTCAAAAAAATCCTAAAAAACCCTGAAAATTAATTAAAAATAATTTATAATTAAAATATTGACTACAAGTAACATTTAAGAGCTTGGATATTATTCTCATAATTTTATAAAATCAAAATTCAAACCTTAAAAGTTACTTAAATTAAAAAAACTTACTTGTAAAATTGAATAAATGAAATGAAGTAAATAACTTCACATTCTCAGAAATGGTGAGTCATCAACTGATAAACACACCAACGTGTACACCTAATTCAGAAATTTAATAACTTCTATAATCTAAAACAAAAATCAATAAATTTATAGTATAGGGACACACAAAATTACCTGTGTGTAGAAATTTATCGTTCCGAAATTTAATAACTTTATTATAGGATTTGTGAAGGCGAGAGAAAAATAACTGAACACACCAACAGAAAACCCATGATGAAAAATGCATGCAAATTTCTTATATAGGATTTTGTTCCGAAATAAATAACCGTTAATATATTGTTAACATATTGTTAAAATATAATTATTTTTAAATTATTAAAAAACGCAAGAAGGCAAGATCTTTTTTACAGAAAGAAATTCGCAAATCGTAAATTTAAATAAATTATTTTAATAAATTAATATTTTCATAGATATACAGAAAATGACAAAATTCGGCTTATTAATGACTTTCAGAATGGTGACAATTACCAAGAATTTGGAAGATTATTAGGAATGACCAAATCTTTAATTAAAGCAATCATTTATAAATATTAAAAATATGGGGCCATCGAAAATGAGCTAGAGAAAGAAGATTATAAAAATTTAAAAAACTATTTCATCCACGTACGCCGCTTCTTTCCTAATTGCATTAAAAAAATAAATGTCTTCGGTGATTAGTTTATTTATTTAGTTAAAAATATATTTAACTTACATTTTATTGAAATAATTCCAAATAAAAAATCATTGAATTTCATAAAATTCCTAAAAAAACACCTGAAATTTAATTATTATCAATGTTATATTATAAATGCTGACTAACAGTAATATTTAAGAACTTGAATACACTCATACCTCGCTATACGGCTGCTCTTTATACGGCTTTTCGCTATAACGGCCTACTTTAATTACGGCACTTTTTCGATTTTCGGCCTAAAATGTTTCGTTATACGGCCAAAAATCCTATTGAATTTATATGGAATTGTATCAAAATGTATTTGATTCGTTATGCGGCGTTTCGCTTTGCGGCCAACTTTCCTGGAACGTATCTAGGCCGTAAAGCGAGGTATGAGTGTAATGATCTTATAATTATATAAAATCAAAATTCAAGGCTTAAAAGTTACTTGAAATTAAAAAAATTACCTGAAAACTATTTTTAATAAATTGAATAAATGAAATTTAATAACTTCATTTTCACGTAAATGGTGACTCACCTCAACTAGTGTGCACACCAAAATGAATTATAGAGGTTATTAAATTTCGGAATTGGGTGTATTATAGAGACTTTTAACTTTTGAAATTAGGTGTACTATAGAAATCTGAAAAGTAGAAGAAAAATTAAAAACTGCACACAAATACAACACATAATAAAAAACACATACAAACTTTTGATTCATCGAATGCACTGTTGAGATACGTTTCTATAATAATTCTATTTTAGACAATTTTTAGAAAATAAAGATCGCTGAAAATTTTTTTAAATATATATTTTAATAAAATTTTCAAAAGCAGATGAATTTGGTTCAATTTCTTTTCAATTCAGATTTGCTTTCATGAAAGAAGCCCCTCACATTGAGCTCAGAAAAACAAATTACAAAATTAAAAAAAAATATTTTATTCATATTCGGAGATTTTTCCTAAAATGTTTTAGAAAAATAAATATTTTTGGTAATTGATTTATTTATTTAATCATAATTAAAAACATATGACTCACATTTTTTCGAAATAATTCCAAAATACTTAAAAATAAATGTCATAAAATTCCTAAAAAACACTGAAAATTAATTAAAAATAATTTATAATTATACTGTTGATTAAAAGTAATATTTAAGAACTTTAATAATGATCTCATATCTATGTGTATCAAAATTCAAGTCTTAAAATTTACTTTAAATTTAAAATTCTTACCTGAAATCCATTGGTAAAATGGCTAAAATAAATTTTATATTCATGATCAATGAATAAATGTGATGAATAAACTGAACAAACATCAGATGATTTTTATTGAAATTCAAAGAGGCACTGTTAACACAATATCTCAATCCGGTAGGCTTGGGCCCGTCATCAAACACGTGTCCAAGATGAGCTCCACAACAGACCCAGCTATAAGTACCAGGATCTTTGTTATCCCCAAATATTCCAGTAAAGGCGCATTCTGTTCCTTTATTTCTGGCGGTTCCGTATTGTTCATGAGTTAAAATTGTTTTCCATTTATTATCATATGATAGCGCTATCATTGAACAACCTAATGGTCGCATCTCAACCGATTGGGTATAGAGCTGATTAATATCCGCAATACAGCGACATATTATATCACAAGGCATTTCATATCCAATTTTAGATTTAAATCGAGCTGCTTCCACTTGTGCCCGACATACTTGAGATCGACAATCAGGGATCATACCAGTCATAACACCTCCAGTACTTTTAGTAATATTAAACAATCTTGTAGCTGAACTCTTCTCAATCGTTTTATCTGGAACTTTTCTTTTTGCATATCTATCTATTTCATTAAGCCAATTTTTAACATTGTTAAACGAATCTTGATCGGTAACATCATACACAACAATAATTCCATGAGCTCCTCTGTAATAAGACGAGGTTATAGTTCTAAATCTTTCTTGACCTGCTGTATCCCATATTTGCAATTTTATAGTTTCATCATCTAATTCAGTAGTTCTGATTTCAAAGTCAACTCCAATTGTGCTTCTGCATTTTTCAGTATAAGTATCATCTGCAAATCTGAGTAATAAACAAGATTTTCCAACACCAGAATCTCCAATTAATAGAAGCTTGAATAAATAGACATACTCTGGATTCATTTCCGGTTTTGATAAACAGATAAACAATTATAGTTACAAAGAATTCCAGAACAATTCGAAAAATCCTTTTATACAGCAAAACAAATCTAAATCAATTCAAAACAATCTAATTAAAAGAATAATCAAAATCATACCCATTGCTCGCGTCTGTGTGCGCACACCCATTTACCATAATTACGCACACAGACGCGAGAATAATCAACCAACAAACTGCCAGTCAGAGGTGAGTGACATTCCCCCTCTGACTGGTCGAAACATGTGATGATGAGTAAATGAATCGGTGAGAGAAATTGCTCTAGACGCCAACCACCACTATAGAGAACGCATCTCAGTGTACATTGGTGTATTTGTGGTCAATCCTGTTTGTGATTAGATTTTTGTAATTATGTAAATTCTAATATTTTAATTTGGTTTATTTTGTTGAAAATCGTTATTTTATGAATTAGTGGAAAAGGAATGAAAGGAAAGGAAAAAAGGAAACCTTTTTGCTAAAGGTTTAGAGTTTATTTGAACAATTTGTTTTGACAGATTTTTTGACATGTTTTCAAAAAATGAAATGAAATTTTATATCCAAGAAATCACTTTATTATTATAATACTAATAAAATCTTAATAAAATAACTATTATGTAAAAATAGGTAGGGATAGGAATAGGGATAGGACTCACCAATAAAAAGAGATACATTATATAGACAGTATACCTCATAACTTTCGACTATTATAATATGAGCATAATATCATTCTTAAAATATCTGGAAGTTCTTTTGAATCCCAAATATATTTGGTAAAATATTTAAAATAACTGTAAACTTGTTCCTTGTAAAATATTTAATTTGAGTCAAGTGACTCGTGTTTATTATTTTGGTAGCACATAACCGATACAAATAGGATAGAATAAAATACAAAAGTACAAACACAAAATATCAACATCAAAAAACGTTCTAATAATTAAAATAATTGCACCTTAAACTTCTCCGTAGACCTAATAATTAATAAAATTAATTAAAATAAAATACACATTTCCAGAAATTAAAACAAAAAATAAAAATAAATCACAAATAAACTGATTTCATTTTTTATTTGAAACTTCACAATTTAATGATTGTTGTTTAAATCAAGAATTCAGTAAAACAAACTAATGAAACAAGAAATTTCAAATTGAGTCTCATCGCATTCCGTGAAAAGTTTTTGTCACTTAGTAGGTTGTTAAAACCGTCATTAAAATCTCGGCATTCACGCAACATGAATGTAAGAGTAATAAGAGTCAGTTTGTTTAAATGGAGAAATAAAATACCTAAATGAACTATCCCATTTAGATTCAGTGATAAGTAATATTTCATAAGACTAGCTTTTTATCGTGCATGGTCTTTGTCTTCTACTTTTAAAAATTCAGAAAAAAGTGTTGAGAAATTGGTTGAATTGTTAATGAAGAACGGTTATTCAAAATCCATTTTATTAATTATGGTAAAAGAGACTGTTGACAAATTTATTAAAAATCCTAAGGAGCCATGTCTGAGAAAATCTGGGTGTGATATTTTTGAGGTGTGTGAGTCTGATGAGTTAAATAAATATAATAGTGTGAGCAAGGATGACGAGCCAAAATTTGTGTTAGTATTGACATACTCAAAAGGTTTTAAGGATTATAAAGTGAACATAGGAAAGCAGTTAGGGAATTTAACTTCATGGAAAGTACGCAATATGTTTATTAATAAGTCAAAAACTCCGGTCGAATTGTGTTCCGATCTCGTTTATCAGTTTACATGTAATGGGTGTAATGCCACATACATTGGAGAGACTCCCCGTCATCTCTGTATTCGAGCTCGAGAACATTATATACCGAAGGCTTTGACCCACATTGGTGAGCACAATAAGGACTGTAAGAGTAAAATAGATATGTCTGATTTTAAAATTTTATTAAAAAATTTGATAATTATTGGGAACGTGTGATTTGTGAGGCGTTGTTGATAAAGTCATTGAATCCGAAAATTAATGTGCAGAATGCAGTAAATACTTGTGTTTTGAGTGTTTTTAAATAATATTCTTTGCATATTGTACGTATTGATTGTTTTATTAAATTAAATAATTAATAAAATTTTTAATAAAATTTTTGAATTATTAAATTAAATTATAATTTTTTTAAAATAATTTAATGTTTTTTTTATATAATTAATAAATTTGTTTAAAATCCTTAATGGTGACAGGAAAACTGTCGAAATATATCGTGAAAAGAATGTTTGATTGACGTTATCTTATAATTATAATAATAATATTAATAATAAATAATAATAATAATAATAATAATAATAATAATAATAATAATAATAATAATAATAATAATAATAATAATAATAATAATAATAATAATAATAATAATAATAATGATATTAATAATAATAAAATATAGAAAACTGATGGGAGGGTGGCCACATGAAAGCGTTTAACATCTTAAAGTGATTTGATAGGTTACCAAGTTGTTTGTTAAGTTATGAATAAAGAAATATGATTAAAAATATGCCGATTAGAAACAATTATATTTTTGTTTTATCTGCTGGAAAATGTGTTTAATGTAAATCTGTAGATTTAGGTTTCCTACTTAATTATACATCTATTGAATGATGGAATAATTTCCGGTAAGTAAATGTTGACACGATTATTTTATATTTTCTTTAGGCGTTGAAATGAGAATTGAGATGGTTTGTACAATTTATTTCTTATCTTCTGTTGAAGTTTTGTTTCCCTTCGATAGAGAATGAGTCAAGAATTCTTTTGGAGAATTTTAGAATTTCGAGTCAGATGAAATATTATTATTAATTTATAAAGGAAAGAATAAATAATACTAAGATGTGAATTAATATAATGACAGTCCCGATTACAAAATAGGGGCAGCCTCTCGCATTGAGGCACTCCCTATATCGGGGCAATTTAATAGAATATGGGCCATTTAAATGCAATAACAATTCTTATAATTTGCGTTTCTTTTTAATGGGGCACTATCCATAATCGAACCCAATCTTATAATGAATCACTCTTAAAAATCGATACAAAAAATAAACGTTGTCAAACTAATGATTTTTTGGATAAAAATAATTTAATACCAATGGAATCATGATCTCAAAATATCCCTGTAACTGCCTGTATACCAAAATGTTTGTTTTTCGATGATGAACTTACTGGAAATTTCAAACCCTACCTTGATCGCGTAACGATTGCACTGATTTGTAGACAGTAGGGTAATGTGTGGAGCCGGGAACAAAGAACTATTACGTAATCGATGATGTCACAAAAGAGATTATGTCATACCCCTACCCCAGGGGTGTTTTTTTTTAATTTTTTTTTAATTTTTTAAAATTTTTTTTTAAAAAATTACATAACAAATACATATTACATAACAAAGACAAATTACGTAACAAAAGAATAAATTTAAACAAAGGGAAAAAAATTTAAACAAAGGACTATTACGTAACAAAGACACATGGCTCATCATACTTTTTAAATATATTATGTTGCGGTATTTTAAAATTTAATTATATTTTAATTATTAAATATATTATGTTGCGGTATTTTAAAATTTAATTATATTTTAATTATTAAATATATTACGTTGCGGTATTTTAAAATTTAAACATATTTTAAAAACTTATTTTGACGCTTAAGTTGACAAAATAAAATTATTGCACATACTTTGCACACACTTTGCATTATCATATATAGTCTATCCGACAAGATATTCTGTCCCCCTAAGGGTAATGGTCACAAAGGTACTGCTAAAACTTTAACATATTATTACACAATGTATAAAAAATATTATTAGTGTCCACACATGGTTTTGGTCATGCAACAAGTTAGTGATTCCATCTCGAATAATCCCCTATCGATTAAAATAATTTAAAAAAACGATCCATGAAGCATCAGAAACATTCAAACAGCTATAAAATCAGTGCCATAGTGGACTTTAAAATGAGATCTAACCAGACCATGACGGCTAGAAAGTTTAAAATCGACAGAAAAACCTATCTGAATGGATTGAAAACGAAGAAAATTTAAGAAGTGAGTCCAGTATTACTCTGAGAAATATATGATCGTCATATTGGAAAGAATCAAGCCCTTGGCAGAAAATTTATGGAATAACATTCGAATCGTATTTTAAATGACGTAAATGATATTTGATCGGATCAACAGTGGAGTGAAGGAACAAATTATTCCGATATTGATGAATGAATAGTTTGATTTTGTATTTGACCTGTGTTTTTATTTCCCATGACATAAAATTTCAATACAAATTTTATAATCCCACCGGGAATTATTACCGGTTTTACAATATATTTAATAAATAATATAACAATAAATGAAACGATAAAAACAGTTGTTTAATATTTTTATAGTCACAGATGTTTTTTATCATTACGATTCATGACGATTCCAGTATCCTCGATTTGCTTCTGAATATGAATTATATCGAGGTGTCCGGAGTCTCCATGGATTAGGATTATATGGAGATCTCCGGGGTCTACGTCTTGATCGTGGTCCTGGTCGTGGTCGTGGTCGTGGTCGTGGTCGTGGTCGTGGTCTTGGTCGTGGTCGTGGTCTTGGTTGTGGTCGCGGTCGTGGTTGTGGTCGCGGTCGCAGTCGTGGTTGTGGTCGTGGTCGTGGTCGTGGTTTTGGTTTTGGTTTTGGTTTTGGTTTTGGTTTTGGTTTTGGTTTTGGTTTTGGTTTTGGTTTTGGTTTTGGTTTTGGTTTTGGTTTTGGTTTTGGTTTTGGTTTTGGTTTTGGTTTTGGTTTTGGTTTTGGTTTTGGTTTTGGTTTTGGTTTAGGCGTTGGTTTTGGTTTCGGTTTAGATTGTGAATTTTCATCTAATGATTCATTAGAAGAATTTTCAGGGGGTTCGTTTGCATTATCTGGAGCCGATTCATTCGAATTGTTCTCTGAATTATCAGAAGATTGATTCGAATTATCTGGAGCCGGTTTATTCTCTGAATTATCAGAAGTTTCATTGACTTGCTTTGAATTATTAAAGGATGATATTGGTGGTTCCGTTGACAAAAGGTCTAAAATATATTTATAAATTTATCTATATAAGTTTAGTTTATGTAAATAAATTTTAAAGATATATAATTAGTTTGACTACAATCAGTGTGGTAAGGCCTTTAATATTATATAAATATTATATGGCCTAACTAAATCTTAATGATTGTATTGTTGGAAATCATCTCTAGTTTCAAGTGATTCCACAAAGTAATTTTGATGATAGTAATTGTGTTTCCGTAATAATAACGTTAAGTAGGTAGATAATGGTCATCTGCAGCACGACCATCCAGGGCAGGGTTCCTGCAGTAATTTTTTTTGCTCAACTGTTACGTAATTGTTGCAGTGTCAACTAATTAAATTAATAATTTATTGTCAGATATTTTGAATAAGTCTCCTTTCGAGAAATGAAAATTTTAAATGAAAACCTTTATGAAATATTTTTTAATGGAAATTTTAGATGAAAATAATTTTAGATGGAAATTAAATAAATTAAGAGATACATTTTTAAATTAATGTAATCAAGGATCTATATTTTAAACTTAAGTAAATTAAGGATAAATAGGTAAATTAATAGTTAATTTTTTTAATTGAAGTAATGCCAATTAAAGTAAATTAAGAATAAATAGGTCTAAAATTTTAAATAAGTAAATTAAAGTAAAAATTTAAAATTTATTAACAAATAGTTTAAAGAATAGTTGGATTTTGAGAAATGAAAATTTTTATGAAATAATTTTCAAAGTCAATTTTAGATGCAAATCTTTGTGAATTAATCAATGACCACATGAAATTATTGGTTAAATATCTAAATAAGGGTTATATTTAATTATTAAGTAAATCATGTTGCGAAAGTTTAAATTAAGTAATACAAAGATAAATAGGTAAATTAAGGGTCTAAAAGTTAAATTAAAGTAAATAAATTGTCTAAAATTAAAATAAAGTAAATTATTGTCAAACATTTTAAATTAAAGTAAATCAATGATTATATTTGTAAACAAGGGCTAAATTAAGTAAATAAACGGTTAAATAAAGTAAGTTTAGGGCTAAATTTTAAAGTTAAGTAAATTAAGGTTATATTTTTAAATTAAGTAATCAATGGTCTAGAATTTTAAATAAGTAAATTAAAGTAAGAATTTTAAATTTATTAACTAAAGGTTTGAATAATCACCAGCTTTTGAGAAATCAAATTTTAAATGAAAATTGTTATGAAACAATTTTTAACGACAAATATAAATACAAATTTTACTAATAATAATAATAATAGTAATAATAATAATAATAATAATAATAATAATAATAATAATAATAATAATAATAATAATAATAATAATAGTAATACAAATTCAACAATCAGATACTAACAACAACCAAGTACTTACAACTAGATACCACAAATAGATACCAAGTACTAACAACCACATACCTAAACATAAAATAATAACAATTAAAGACTTAATAAAATTTATCCATCATGTATTTGCTTATAATAAGGTCTTCTTAATTCAACAAGACGAATATTTGTTATATTCTTGTCAAAATCTAAAAGGTCAACCATATACCAAATGCCAAGAACTATGTACTTTTAAAAGACAACTAACCGCTAGATACCAAACAACCAACAACTAGGTTCTTACAACTAGATACTAACAACCAGAAACCTGCTACCAAGTACTTACAAATAGCTACTAACAGATTAGTGCAAACAATTATGGTATTAACAAACAACAATAAGCAATCAACTAGGTATAAAATACCAAGAAATAACTATGTCTCAAACAACTAAACAATTACAACTAGCTATTTTCAACCAATTAAATATTCTTCATTGCATTTTATCAAATTATTTTTAAATTATTATTTTTTATTTGTGTTAGAATTCAAAAATATTTTTATTTACAATCAGTAAAAAAACCTTTTCTAAATGTCTTAATTTAACAAAAATGTTGATTTTCGTCAAAGCATGAATAATTGTCAACTCAACTACTTTAAAAACACCACGTGGAATTGAAAATAATTTAAATATTTTAAAATTACGAAAGAGTATAGTATTCTAATTTTTATTCTAATTTTTAAAAAATCTGCTTAACTTTTAATTGATTACTAAAATTTGTACTGAATTATTATTGCAAAGTAGAAATGAATTATTTGCATCCTTATTCAATAAATAGTTATTTTTAATTCGTTTTATTATATATAGCTCGTGTTTATCCAACAAGATGTTTTGTCTTATTGTGGGTATTGGTCGTAAGGGTATTGGTCACACTAAACCCAAACCTACACATCAGCCTGATAGAAACAACCAACAAAAAACTAGATACCAATAATGTATACTCATTAGGTAACAACAGCCAGATATCAAGTACTTACAACTTCCTAACAACAACTATCTACCAAGATCAATTAGGTTTCAAATACTTACGAACACGTACCAACAATAGATCCAATCGAGAAATTAACAAATATCAACCTCCAACTAGATAACAGAAACAAGATACCAAGTACTAACAACCAAGTACTAACAACTAAATACTAACAACCAAGTAGCACCTAGTAGCTACCAACTAGATACCAAGTACTTACTAACAAATACCAACAACTATGTACTAACAAATAGATTTATCTTTAAAAGAAAATTCCCTTCATTGAAGGAAGATCATTGAAGGAAAAATTAATAAAAATGCAACTGATTAACTGACCTCAAGTTACCAGTACTTGTAAGATTTTCCAATAATTAGGTAAAATTGATTAAATCATTGTGAAAATAACATGTAAAAATTATTCAAAACATACTAAATAAATATCATAAAAATGTGATTATTGGACAAGAGAGATTTTTAAATTCTAGTCATTAATAATCCAGTAAATATTTATCTTAAATACTGATAATTCAAGTTAATATGAATCATCCAAGATAATAAATTAATAAGAATTTTGTAATAAGTATATAATTGATTTAGATTGAATAAATAATTTGAAATAAATTAATTTTAATGATTTTTTAATCGATTAGTTTCTTTGAAATATTAAATTTATTCATCCATTGATTGATACTGAAATTTGATGTCAATTATCTCTAAAGATTTCATTGTCAAAACATAAAACCAAGTAAATTGGTCATTAACCCTACTTAATAAAACCCTGGATAATTAATTGAAAATTAAAAAAACATTGTTCTAAACCATAAATCTAAATTAATTACTGTGCAATAACATTCATCACAACATAATAAAACGATATAATTCCACACAGGAACTATTATTAATTCACTTTTTCCCCTAATGTAATTTCCCTTAAAACATTTCCAATAAGATCCCATTTAAATATTCAAAAGATTCCCATATTAACAAATTCCTCACCAAATAATTTTATCTCTTTAAAGTTCCAACCGACTATATCCCCCTTAGAAATCAAATATTCACATATTTACCAATCCCTCACTAAATCCAACCGACTACATCCCTTAATTATTTTTAAACATTCCAATCACTTGAGGTCATATCCACTTTATTATATAAATTATCTTAAAACCCATAGGAAATGTGAAAATATGAATTTTATTTAACTGTTACAGACACCAAACATTCTTTCATTAAAATAATTTAGTAGCTAAATTCATGTAGTAAGCGCCCACTAAAAGATCAAAATTCACTAAAATCAATATTTTCTACAAATATTTCACTCATTTACCATCAAATACCTAATAAGAGGTAATAATTTCTCATTGATTGATCATAAATCGTCATTGATTTAGCCAATTAAAGCAATTATAACACGATATATTTTTCAAACTAAATCACAAATTTCAGTAGATTAATTTTCATATAAATTTCAAATATATCATCATGATAAAATTTAGCTGGTTTCTTAGCTTATGATTTTTGACATTTAAAAGTTCATCAATGTGTAAATATTCTTAGAAAATATATGAAAAAATCAAAATTCGATATCATCATCAAAATTTATCCTATCACTTGATTATGAACCTAACTGTCATTAAAATAATTTTTATTTAAAAAAATGTCAATACAGTAAATTATCAAGAAATCCAATTAAAATCACCATTAAAACCTTAAAATTTGATATATTCTTTCAATCAACAATCACAAAAATTTAGGTTAAATATTTCATAAAACACTAAACAATTACCAATGAATGCCTTAGATACCAAAATTTGCCTAAATAAAATCATTAAAACTGAAGACCAGCACCCTTTCGATCATACCCATAGTGGGACAAAACATCATGTCGGATAAACTCAGACTTTATATAATAAAAAGAATTAATTCCATCAAATTTATCATTGAATCAGTCAAATTAAGAACTTTGATAAAAAAATAATCTAAAGTGACAAGCAATTGTAGGATAAAATGAAAAGAGAATTATTTTTGGTAAACTTTGATAAAATATACAATGAAAATATTATTCTCAGCTGGTAAGATTCTTCATTAAAGTGAGGAAATTATTCATTGAAATTAATAATTTCAAAAGAGTGGAAATCTTTTTTTTTATTAATTAAAATTTATTTCAATACTTAAAAGGACTCCCAAAACACAACAATGAATTAGTAACTAAATAAAAAAAATGATAAACAAATACACTTCTCCTCTTACTCCAGTACCTTGAAAGAATTTTTATAATCTTGTAGATGGCAGTCATTATTCCTAGTAATTTAATAAATCACAATGTCTAAGGTGTCTAAATTATGTTGAGATTCACAGAATAATGAAATGCTAAGGATGAAATCCCCACCGATGATAAGCATGTCCAATAAAACAAAATATAAATTCAATAAACAATAATTACAAATTTAAACCTTTACAAACCATTAACCGAAATAATTTATTATTTTACAATAATTAGTGATTGAATATAGTTTAAAATAGTGTAATAGAAGTTATTATTTAATGATGTGATGAATTTTACAGTTTTGATATTACTCATATGCAATAAGGATGCAATATCAATGCATGATCATATTGGTTGGTATATGCTTAACCTCTATGACTTGTATGTATTGAATAATAATGCTAATATGTGCGTTTTTAATATATGTATACGCATGTGAGTGAATTATTGTATTAGCATTTATTACACTAAGGTCTGTGTATTACTTATTGATTCTAAATAATTTCCTACCCTTACTCGATTTATTGATAACTATTTTTGTAACTAAAACATGTTGATTTGTAAATATTTCAATAAAGATGAATGAATGAATGAGAAAGATTTGTTTAAAAAGATGTGTAAATTCAAAAAGGGTGTACTAATAATGAAATTTCAGATTTTTGATTACATCATAATCTCATTTAATAGAGAATTAATTTCAAGTATATTGAAATAAAAAAATTTTATTAAAAATTATGATATAATCAACGATTTAGAAATTTTAAGAAATTATTACATAATCAATGATTAAAACAAATTAAAATAATATGTAATCAATGATTAAAACAAAATTAAATTATTACGTAATCGGCGATTAAAACAAAAAAATAGAATTTGTTACGTAATTGATGATTAAAATAAAAATTTAAATTTAAAAAATATTATGGGGGGGGGGGTATTTTAAAAAATTTAAAAAAAATTATGAGGGGGGGGGGTATTTTAAAAAAATTTTAAAAAAAAAGTAGGTGGGGAGTCTTTAAAAAATTTTAAAAAAAAATTATGGAGGGGGGCTGGATCTGGACCCTACATAACTACCTACTTACATTTAAAGTTGTTTCGGAAATATATGACCAATTATACAGTATCCATGTCCAATACAAATCAGGGTTCCTTCTCCTTGTATACTGGCTCTTTTACCAGGGAAAGGAGAAAGAATATATGTGAAAATGTTAAATCAGTTACTGGGAAAAGTTCCTCAAGCCCGGCCACCACAAATTTTGACTGATTTTGAAACTGCAGAAATAAAAGCTTTCTGTGCCGTGTGTTAGCCGCAACAACGTCGAATTCATGTTCAATCTCCATAATTAATAAATTAACCAAATAAAATTACTAAATTTTTTTTATTCACAAAACTGCGCTTTTTTTAATATTCAAGCAAACTGTTCGAGGCCTTTTTATTATTTTAATTTTGATGCTGATTTCAATGCTGGTTTAATTTATTTTAATATTTAATATATTTTAATTTATTTTTATATTTTAAACTTACTTTAATTTATTAATTTAAATATTTATATAAAAATTTATTTAATATGATAAATACAATTTAAATGTTTATTAGCAATATTCAGTTTTAACTTAAACGTGAATTCTACCCTTTCACCGTGCTTAAAATATTGAAATTGGAGGATGTTTTTTTTCATTTATCTCAATCTATTCTGCGCAAATTAAATGAATGTAGATTGCATTCTGTATACGAATCTAATCAGTCGTTTACCATAAACATAAAAATGTTATTACCACTTGCCCTGTTACCAGAAGGAGAAATATTGGAAGCATTTTTAGAAGTTGCTGATCTGTTTTCTGATTTAACGAATAGAGCAAACAAATCAAACAAATTCTCCTTTATTTCGAGCGTACATATGTTCGAGGTCGCCAGCTCAAAACCGGCACCTACAAACAAAAACTATTTAATATTTCTATTTGGAACCATATGCAATCTGGAAACCCGGAAACGAAAACAAATCTGGATCAGGCCAAACGATCACTCTCAAACCATAGCAACACTAAGGCATAAACTACTACTAAAATTTTATTAATAAAAAAATTGACACACTGCCCATGCAGTTCCAGCTTATCACATGGGCTCAGCCCAAAAGACTTGCAGCTTTAGCTTCGGCTAACAGATCGTCTAGATCAAAATCTATAGTCACCTTCTCATCCCAAGGTAAGCGAACTGGAGGAACTATCCTCTCGAGCGTCGGCTTCGGTTTGCCTGAACCGCTTCTTTATCGTCCTCTCGGAACGGGATAATTGATGACGCTTGGGTCGGATTAAAGCTGGTCGGACCGAGGGTGTCACTGATAGAAGTTCAACCATGACTGTAGCTAGACTAGTACCCGTAAAGATGATATCCGGTGCGGCGGGAGTGTCCGATGAAAGTACACAACCCGTGCAGGCCAAATCGAGTGTAACGTCTGGGCCCTACGTCAAATATTGGATGGGAAAGTTATTGAGATAGTCGAAGATAAAAAGCTCTCAGATGCGCAATTAGAGTTCCTTATATCTGGTAGAGAGCTTGGGACTGTTCTTTTATTAGCGTCCACTGCACTCGATTATCTTCTAGAAAATTATCTCTTCAACGCTCTACTCTTAGGGTTTTCTTTGTAGCTTCTTTCATCACTAAGGGGGTAAGCCACGTCCCCTCCAGGTGGTCAATAATAGTTTTGTCGCATTAGTTTTATTTCCTCCTTCTGTTTGAATGGTGACTTTCTTGTCCGAACACGAGAACCAATTTCATAGAGGTGTTTTTGAAGAGGAGTTGCTGGTCGACATTTTCGAAAATGAATAACATAATTGTCAGGATCATCTAAGTGTGTATTTGGTTCTAATTTTTGTGATTTTTTATCTTTTAAATTCCAATCATTTTGATTGGTTTTTTCAATTTTTTGTTTTTTTTTATCGCCTTATTTTTAAAATAAATTCTTGCCTTTTTGATCTTGATTGTTTGATAAATTTTTCTATATTGTTTCGGTGTCTCAGTTGACTCTTTACTTTCAATGTTTTAATGATTAAAACAAGAAAAACTTGGAAAAAACGGTTTTTGATTTTTTCTTAGCCCAACAATTTCTTTAACACTATTACTGCCAAGCCTATTTCAGAAAAGTTTCCCACGGGGTCAAATTATTTTTCCTAAAACATTTAAAATCCTTTGACTTTAACTATTTCTGACAAAATTCATACATTTAAGTTATATTCTTATGCCTCCTACAAAACCAACAAAAATTAAACAAATGAGTCAGTTGACTGCCGAGGTAGTTAAATTTGATATTTGAAAATTCAAAGTATCACTATATGGTTCAGTCAAAGATAAATAGTACCCATTAATTTTTAATGTTCTCAATGCCTTTTTCCTTTATTTTCCACAAAGTTTTAGTTTTTTTCATTCTAGCAAACTGCAAATCAGGTGAATTGTAATTCGGGCGAGTTGTCAATCAACCGTTAAATTAAATATAAAAAAAATTAATTTGTTAGTAAAAAATTACAAAGCTTCTCTATAAATTTGTCTGTATTTTAATAAACATTCAAATATAAATGACAATTTTATTTTCATCCCGAGCACGCCACAGAGTTTTTTAACTTATCCGCATGCGCCACAATATATAAGTGCATAGAAATATCCATAGAGCGTTAACACTTCTGTTAAACGGAGTTCATATGAAAATTTGAACGTATAACACATGTTATAATGGCGCCTACGGGAACATACCCGTATAACATATATGTTATAAGTGGCAGTGAACGTCTTTAAACAACGTTAAAATAGACGATTAGATTTCTTGCGTTGTGCATCTCATATGACATAGTGTTATTTAGTTATTTGTTTAATTTTTTATATTTAAATTTAATTATTATTAATTTATGTAACCATAAAAAACTAATAAATTAAATCAATATTGTTTGTTGGCTTTATTATGAATGTATTTTACTGCTATTTCAAAATATTCATAAATTTAATAAATTTGATGGCGTAGGCCGTTACTATGTGAAGATCCATATAAATTTATAAAATAAAACACAATTACATGGCCTTTTAATTTCACTGTTTATAAACACTTAAAAAAGCAAAAAAAAATTAAATGTGTAATTTTTTCCTTGTGTAATTCTGTCTATGTGTAATTTCGTCTGTGTAATTTTGTCACGTGTATTTTTGTCCTGTGAACTTTCATCATGTAACCATAAAAGACTATATAGGAAGCATTGATCATCGGTATTTTTAACATTAATATTACATGATTTATTTAATAACGTTTCAGGTGTATATTTTCAATTTTATGTATGAAACATTTGCTTCCTTTTTCGTTATTAATTATTTTTTCATTTAGTAAAGTATTACTTACTCCTAAGAAAACATCACTTATGGTGTTTAAATCTAAGACACATCAGAAGAATTTCATTGTAATNCCATCGAGACCCCTCACTATAGTCTGAATAATCCATGCTTTTTTATTGAAGACAGCATTTTTGTATTGAAAATCCTAGGACCATGGAGACACCCTTAGTAGAGTCTGAGAATTTGTATTCAAAAAAATATTTTTCTATAG
Organism: Schmidtea polychroa; assembly: GCA_959609185.1. Classification (NCBI taxonomy): domain Eukaryota; kingdom Metazoa; phylum Platyhelminthes; order Tricladida; family Dugesiidae; genus Schmidtea; species Schmidtea polychroa. Next base: position 35,607 of record CAUHTR010001965.1, on the reverse strand, counting down.
AAAATCCCAGAAAAAAAAGTGTGGGCTTACGGCAACAATTACATAATCAAAAAAAGAAGAAAATGTCTACGGCAGCAAAAAAATTACGGAAGCAGAACCCCCCCCCCCCACCTCCGGGGTTTATTGCTGCCGTAAGCTCCTAACTACCTACTCAATTATCCCATTATAATTACATTACATATTGGATTGACGTTTTACTTATATTGAAATTAGTTCCATTATTTAGTGATTGTTATAATCAGTTTTTAAGAAATTTCTGTAAAATCATCTAATAATTTATGTCCATTTAATAACATAATTTTTTTGTTTAAATCAAACTTAAAAATTAATTTCTTAATATTACTTACAATTACTATTATTTAATTAATTAATTTTAATTAAAACAAATAGAAATTGATAATAAATTATTATAGGAATATCGAAATGTGAATTATGTAAAAAGATCTTTAAAGAATTCATCAAATATATTGGGAAAAATCCGACAAAAGTAGCAATAATTATAAAAAAATTTATTTAATATATGATTTTTATTAATGTAACCACAGAAACAGATATTAGATGCCTTGAAAAAGGTCTGTAAACATTTTGGTATTTGGAAATATGAATGTAATTATTTTGTCAAAATGTTCGGGGAGAAAATTGTCGAATATATAATGGATCATATTCCAGTGGATAAGATTTGTAAGAAATTGAAATTGTGCAAATCGGAACTTACAATGATAAAAGGTAAATTTATGGTTTTAATAATTCACCATTTCAAAAATCTTCCCAAAGTTTAATTTGATCAAATCATGTATAATCTTGAATTAAATCCTTTTTCATGATCTTTGCTGTATATCAGTGATGCCCATAAGGTCGATCGCCAGTGAATCCGCAAGTTTCCACGCAAAAAAGAAATTTACCTTTTCTTAAACAATTACTTCAACTTAATCGCAGCCACACTTCTTGTTATCTCCTGAATATGTTGGACTCCGAATGTGAAGACCTTGTGTAAACCAATCAGCCAATCACAATGCCGCATTCAGCGGACTCATTTCTGTGATTCATAACTGAGTGATATCGATTTGTCAAATCATGATAGAAAATATTTTTCTTCTGAAAATAAGTTTAATTGTAAGATTATGTCCCACTGCATTGCTTTCCCATATGATCACAGGAGACTCCGTGTGCTTATATAACACCATTGTTGGTTAGCCAGCGTTTTGCCGCGAAAACACAGAGGAAAGAGGGTATAATATTTTTTTCTAGTAACTGTTTTACTGACGAACATTTGGATAAATGTTTAAGAAACTGCCTAAGATCGTACACTCTTAACTACAAAAAAATGGTTGATGCAATGCCATGCGGAACATCCAATGCAGCAGAAATTTAAAAATAATTTTTTTGTTCTGTTTTCAAATTTGATTTTTATCATAATGTTGGGTTTTTGAGTTGATGATAAATTTATATGTTACTCTGACTACAAGCGTGTCTTTATACGATCCACAAATAACACTTGACAACATAAATCTTTATTGATAATCACAAATAAACTTTCACTTTACACTGACAATCAATTCAAATTCCTGCTTGGTGACTTTACAATGTTTATGTCAACACTCAGCAAGGAATAGCACTTGCATATAACACCGAATTAAAAGATCACAAATTACTGATTGGTTTATCAACTGGGACTTTGAGCTGGTTGTTTTCTTTGACCTTCTTCACAAATTTATTCAAATACTCAAGTAACTTCTTTTCGTTTTATTTTTCAACTAATTCTTTTCTTCAACACTTCTCCAATAATTATTCTCCACAATCGTTTTCTTTACAATTATTTTTCACAAATCGTTTAACCAACAACGTTTCGTTCAACGTTGTCTAAATTTTCCAATAATTGTTTCCCAAATTGTCTCAATTTCGTGTCACTTTTGTCTCAATTTGTCTCTCACGTTTCGTCTCAATTTCGCGTCTCTCTTTGTCTCTAATTTTGTCTCTGCTAGTTTCTCTTTATATAGTTGGCTTATATTGTGGCACTCAAGATAATCAAGTGTTTTTCCACTTTCTTTCTCCTGCCTTCCCCGACTATTCCATTTTTATTTCTGACGACTGTCAAGATAGTTTCCCTTTTCCCTTTTTTATTCAACCGCCTCCTCCCGGCAATTACGTTATCACTAGCAAGCTTGTCGAGATAAGATTATTGTTGTTTTCCTTTTTTCCCGATTTCGAAATTCCTTTTCCTTTTTGTACTAATTAATTAGTACTGAACTTGCTTTTTCTTTTCTTGTTTAATTTCTTTTGTTTCCTTCCTCTTTCTCATTTCTCATTTCTTTTTACTTACGTTTTCTTTTCTGAGTTCCCATAGATCCTCCCGTTTGTCATGACGATCTTCCCCAGGTAATTTTATTTAGTTAATATACTATTTATCATTTAGGTATCCTCAACAATAATCTTTTTTTATTTTTAAATTTCTAAGTTACTTTTAAGTTTAACTTGGCCACGTATCTAGCACTTTTTATTATTTAAACCAGTGTGTAGTGCCTCTGACTAGCACTTTTATTAACTTAATAATTGAACAAAAAAATATATTATTGAATTAATTAAATTAAAATTAAAAATCAAAAACAATTGTTTAAATAATCTTTTACTTGCTCTTTTTACGAAACTCTCAATTAAAAAAATTTAATTAAAAAAAATCATCAAATTCAAACATGCCTAACGAAGTAACTGAAGTTGTCACTGAAGTCGAACAAGTTGAAGAATCATCAAATCGAGTCAAAGTCAATGGATCAAATATGTCAGAAATACAGGAAACAAAAACCTTCATCATACTCACAATGATATTTCTAGCGATGTTCAAGTTCTTCGACAATGTTAATATCAATAAATTATTTGTTCAAGTTAATTGTATGTCCCTAGACAGTGCTTCTCAAACTTTTTTATATTGTGGCTCCTTAAAGCTGAAAGAAACTTCAATCCTCCACAAAAATTAACACTAATAAAACACCATTTATCATTTTTTTAAGCAATATTTTTAATATATATATTCAATATATATATATATTAATATATATATATATATTCGAAGGTTTTGCTCCAAAGCGGTGAAAAAGCGGTCGATAAATATGAATTAAAATTTTTTAATGAGTATAATATTTAAATATTTCGCGGCCCCCTTGTCCGAGTTCCACATCCCCCCAGGGAGCCGTGGCTCATAGTTTGAGAAATACTGATTTAAACTACTGGTAATAAAAATTTTAATGACAATGTTGTTTTTTATTTTTCACTTGTTATTTTTTTTTCATTCCTGTACAAAACTAAAGATTACAAAGTCCAAACTTGTGATTAACTAATTAATTTGGATTACTGCAGGTTAATCAGCCATACATTTCCTTTTTAAGGCAAATTTTTAAAAATTACTCCTCCTCTGTTCTAAAATCACGCTCCTGATGACCACATAGGCCTATAATATGATTAAAAAATGCCACCTGTGACGCAAATGAAGATAACTGTTACCTTAGGATCTTATATAAACAAAATATTGTTGATAATGTCAATACTAAAAATACTTGCTAATTCATTTTCACTACTATATGGACTTACCTTCAAAATTACATATTGAGAGTCCTTGGATCTTATAATATATGTAATATTTATAAACAATCAACTTGTATAGAACATGGAAGACTTTATAAAAGCTGCTTAAACCTGTTTTGATGACTGTATTACACTTGTAAAGTGACCTTCCAATACTGAACCATAAAGGTTAAAGTCTAAAATTAACAATTTGTTTTATGATATTCCTATAATAATTTATTTATTTAAACAATTAAATGATAATTTAAGCCTTTTACTACGAATAATATATTTAATACAAATGAAAAATTTTTCATTTAATTGTTTTAAAATTGAATTAATGCTGCTACCAAGTAATCATCACTTAATGATTTATTTAATAATTAATTTTAATTTCAGCCATTGAAGCCAAAGATACACTGGAATTTCTACGCAATTTTTCTTGAGAATAATTTCAGGAAAGACTTGGACTCTTGAAATCTTCTGATTTGATTTGTCTTCCCACTTTGATTTCATACCAATTACATCGGATTTTTTGTTTTAATTATTAAAAATTAAAAGAATTATTGTTTTCATTTGTTAATATCTTCTATATGATTTATGCGAATTGCACTGTCACAGAATATAAATTATCAACCCTTTTACCGTCAACTTCTTTTTCTGAAATCGACCCTTAATTGGCTACTTTATTTGCGGCTATAAAAAATTTAATCTTTTAATTATTTTTCAAACATCTTTATCAACAATAAAGAACAACTAATAACGAATAACAGTTAACTAATTAATAACAAATAAAGCAGTTTTTAGTATTGTTGTAAAGTAATGAGTAGTGGATAACAAGGTACTGAATAAGATGAACAATTGTTTTGCTAGTTTTTGTGTCTTTTGCTCCAACCTTTTGTAAGAATTTGTTTGTATTGCCTTCAATTTTATTTATCTGACATACCAGAGCAGCATAATAATAGTTGTTGTGATGATTTAGCCTATAGCGATGGGGTAATACAGCTACATTCAATTTACGCCGGTGGCTCTCATGTGATTTAGTGGCTTGGAGAGTTGATTCAAATTTTCTGTCAATTTTCCAAGAATCAGCAATAATTTCATGAATTTTAAAAAATTTAAAAAAATTTATAGAAAAATTAGATTTAAAAAAATTCGAGGTCCCAGGTTCATTGTTTACCAAGTGAAAAATAAGTACAATTTTAAAACTAATTATAAAACAAATTGTTGCGCTATAAAACAATTATGCGATTGAATAGTTAAAACAATTTTGTTATTGATGTCATCGTGTCACAATTCTCTACGATTGGTAATCTTAAAAAATATATAAACATTTATAAACGCTGTTTAAAACAAAAACCCTTAGACATTTATTTATTATCAAACTTTCTGAACAATCTGGACATGATGGAATAAAGTTTTAATGAGTAAATTATAAAATGTAAGTTATAGAATTTAGGATGCTTAACAAAAAGAGGTTTGAATGTGAAAATGAAGAAAAGTTAATCAAACGATCCTTTCAGTCCTTCCATGGACCTAGGAGAACTTATATAAGGTGATATAAACTAATCTAGAAAATTTTCTAAAGACTTTCTGAGTCAAAGAGAAGGAAGACATTATTGGAGAGATCAGTAGATTGTCTCTGCTAAACATGACATCATTTAATGTAAGAAATAAAATTTTCCTTGGCCTAAGCTTTTTTGGCTGAATATATTTTATACGCTTGAATATTATAAAAAAAAGATAATTATTATACTAACACAAAATTAATTAATTGATGTAACAAATTAAAAACATAAAATCAGAGTGTCTAATACATTTAGCACATGTCTATTATTACAGTTACTTATTTTCAGCCAAATCGTCGAGGCCTATATGGAGGCCTATACGGAGGCCTATATGGAGGCCTATATGGAGGCCTATACGGAGGCCTATACGGAGGCCTATATGGAGGCCTATATGGAGGCCTATAAGGAGGCCTATTTGGAGGCCTATATGGAGGCCTATATGGAGGCCTATTTGGAGGCCTATATGGAGGCCTATACGGAGGCCTATTTGGAGGTCTATATGGAGGCCTATTTGGAGGCCTATATGGAGGCCTATACGGAGGCCTATACGGAGGCCTATATGGAGGCCTATATGGAGGCCTATAAGGAGGCCTATTTGGAGGCCTATATGGAGGCCTATATGGAGGCCTATATGGAGGCCTATTTGGAGGCCTATTTGGAGGCCTATTTGGAGGCCTATTTGGAGGCCTATATGGAGGCCTATTTGGAGGCCTATATGGAGGCCTATTTGGAGGCACCACAATAATTGGTTTTTTGCGTGGCGGCACCACAATTATTGGTTTTTTGTGTGGCAGCACCACAATTATTGGCCTTTTGCGTGGCGGCACCACAATTATTAGCTTTTTGCGTGGCGGCACCACAATTATTGGCTTTTTGTGTGGGGGCACTACAATTATTGGTTTTTTGCGTGGTGGCACCACAACTATTGGTTTTTTGTGTGGCAGAACCACAATTATTGGCTTTTTGTGTGGCCGCACCACAATTATTGGCTTTTTGCGTGGCGGCACCACAACTATTGGTTTTTTGTGTGGCAGAACTACAATTATTGGCTTTTTGTGTGGCCGCACCACAATTATTGGCTTTTTGCTTGGCGGAATCACAATTATTGGCTTTTTGAGTGGCGGAATCACAATTATTGGCTTTTTGTGAGGCGGCAATGTAATCACTGGGGGCTTTCCTGGTGGCAGAGGTTTATTTGGTAAATTAGGTGGAGGTTGATTAGGAGGTTCTTGCGGAGGTTCATTTGGTAAATTAGGTGGAGGTTGATTAGGAGGTTCTTGCGGAGGTTCATTTGGTAAATTAGGTGGAGGTTGATTAGGAGGTTCTTGTGGAGGTTCATTTGGTAAAGTAGGTGGAGGTTGATTAGGAGGTTCTTGGGGAGGTTCCTTTGGAATTTTGTCAGCTGAATAGGTAGTTAGAATTTTGGCACTTGAATCAGCAAACAAATCATTTGGTGATCCTGTTGAAATTTGGTTCGATGTTTCTTGCGGCAGTTCATTTGATTTATTATTCAAAGTTCCTGGAGAGTCAGTTGATTGAAAATCTAAAATATAAAGATCTGTTGTAATGAAACAGAATGTTATACATAGACGATTGTAATGAATAGTCAGAATTCGTTTTGAATGATATAAAACATCTACTTAAGTTCTCAAATGCTTCAAACTGTACTAAAATATATATATATATATATATTTACAGATAACCATGAATGACAGACACTGAGGACCTAATAATAATCGGTTTCTATGCAAGATATGTAGATGATACTTTTATCTTGTTCAAGATTAGTAAAGATAGTGAAGAAATATTTAAAATATTCATTGCAACTCACCGAGATATCTAGTAGATTTAAGAATCAAAATAGAAATAGATACTCCAATTGACATCTACAGAAAACCATTCCAAATATTTATATCTGTTCTTCTATATTTATGGAAAGTTAATTTCATAAAGAATGAAAAACAACGAATAGCCAATCGATGCACTGAAAGAGAAGATAACTATAAACAACAATTAAATTTCAAAGAAGTCCCTTACAAATATGGATATCACAACAAGGACATTGAATAAATGCATTTCAGTTCAAAATGATTTATTGGATACAAAACATATAAAAGATGTATTTTTATTTAAATATTCCATTCATCAGTGACTTTAATCTACTTCAAGATTTTCAAAGACCTAGAAGACACTGGCCTTCCAAGTAGTATAACACAAACATTTTTACAATAAAAAATGCAAGGCACCGAAGAAAAAAAGCTTTATCTAACGCATCAAGTGCAATGTATGCATAGTAATATACAATAAAAATTCACTCAGGAACTATTTGATTATTTTAATTCTGTTGGGAAATCCTTGGTAAACAGACATTTCCAATAAGGTCAACCAAGGAAGAAGAAAATAAATATTTTAATTAAAATCATAGGCAGTAACAAGATTCAATAAAATCCGACTTCAAGAGGCAATTCTCATCATAAATAAATATCCAACAATTTAGAATTTAAAAACGATCCTTTTAATTTTTTTTAAATTTAGTTAATAAATTATAATTAAATTAATTAAAAAGTTCAAGAGTTTTTATGAGTAAAAATTCACTTATGAAATATTAAGTCTGATCTATGATTTTTTTTAAATTTAAATATTTATTTAATTTTTTATATTTAATTTAATTTTAATTTTTAACTTTTGTTTAAATCAATAAAAAATTCAGAAAATGAAAACCAACCAGCATTTGAACATTGAAACAGCCTAATTCTGAAAGATTAAAAAGCATTGTTTTCTAATAGAATTAGTTTGCATTTAATTTAATATATATTCTGCAGCAAAGGTTTTTATTATAATTTACTTGTTTAATATTTAATTTATGCTATTACACCCGTTTGCAATGAATAAACGTATCTAGTGTTAAAAATTTCATTACCTTTATATTATATAAAAATACAAATTTACCTGTCTGTTGATTTTTAATGAATAAACGCATATAAAATGTGGATAAGCGGACTATTCATCCCCATACGATTCATACAGTGGATGTTTCATCAACAGGACGATAACTCCCGGACAACTCATCCCAGGACCACCAATCCAATATAACTAAATTGAAAAAAGTCATTTTTACAGTGACGTCATGTTTTTTTTGAGAATAATTATTTTAGTAAGTAAGACGAAGTGTATGCTGTAATCGAAAACATGGTGAATGTTTTAGAACTAACCTCTAATATTGCCTATAGAAGAGGAATGCAAACACCATCCTTAAATTGCTAAGCACACTCATGTAATACTGTAAATAGGACTTTTTTAATTTATTTATTTTGTATGAATGATCATGGGATGAGTTTTCTGGGATGCATCGTCCTGTTGATGATCGGTGAACTAGATGAATCACTTGAGGATGAATCGTCCAGTGACAAATAATCCTTAAATTTGAAAGTGAGAGAGTGGTAGAAAAAATAAACCGACACACACAAACACAACACATAGTAAAAAATGCATCCAAAATTTCGATATGTAGAATCATTGTAATGAATAAACGCACTATAATAAATCATTTACCGAAATGTTTAGAAAAAATAACCGAAAAAACTTTGACATAATTTCTTAAAATTTATCTTCAAATTTTAATAAATTTAATAGTTTTTAGTATTTCACATTGTCCTGAAATTTCTTTATCAACTTTGCCTTCAAATGTTGATGTTGGGGAAAAACTAGTAAATCGTAAATTTTATTAACTTAAATTTAAAAATTATATATGTCCTCGAAAAGAGATTTGATTTAGTTAATGAGGCTCTCGAAACTGAGCTGTAAAAAAATGATTCTAAAAATATTTTTCCTTAAATGTTGTAAAAAAATAGATTTCTTTGGAGATTAATAAATTATATTTGACAATTAATTAATTTACAAATAATAGAACTCATACATTGAAATAAATTCAAATTTTTATTAATAAATATATAAAGATTTTGTCAAAATTATTAAATAATAATAATAATAATAATAATAATAATAATAATAATAATAATAATAATAATAATAATAATAATAATAATAATAATAATAATAATAATAATAATAATAATAAAATAATGATTTGAATAAACCTGAAAAATTTCCAAAACTGTTTGCCTCCTTAGAGATATCTTTCTCTGCCAATTCAGAATCCTTGGATGACCAGAGCTTGAAATCAGTCTCATCTGAATCGTCTAATTCTGACCATTTCTAAATTTACTTTATATAAATTTATCAAACAAAATATTTTGTTTTATAAATATTTTTGCTAACAAAATAAAATTTATAAAAATTTTCTTCGTCTACAAAATAATTTATTTCATAAATAAGAAAATGTAAAACAAAATTTAATATTTATCTCGAACGAATTATTGAGGGAATAAAATACATGTAATCGCACTTTTATCCGTTCGACATTCGATTGATGGCAAAGAACGAAAATTGTGAAAAGTATGTAAAGAAAACCTAAAAAAGAAATATTAAAATTTGAGATGAATTCAAATTCATTCTTGCCGTAAATCTGGATCTTGCGCATCTTTTGAATGAAAAGATCTCTCTCCAACCTTTGTATTTATATATGTTTTCATCAATCATTTAAACAAACAATTAAACATAAGCTTTCTTGACATTTAACCATCCAAAATCTATTTATAAAACTAATTATTATTCTTGAATTTGTTGTTGATCTCATCAACTAATTGTTATGGGGTCATGAATTAAAATATTAAAAACTATCAATAAATAATAATAATGATAATAATAATAATAATAATAATAATAATAATAATAATAATAATAAAAATAACAATAATAATAATAATAATAATAATAATAATAATAATAATAATAATAATAATAATAATAATAATAATAATAATAATAATAATAATAATAAAAATAACAATAATAATAATAATAATAATAATAATAATAATAATAATAATAATAATAATAATAATAATAATAATAATAATAATAATAATAATAATAATAATAATAATAATAATAATAATAATAAAAAATTGTGACAACGGTTACACAATAGATACTAAAACAAATGTAAGTCTCTTAATTAAAACAAAAATATTTAAAATTTGTATTGTTATTGAAATAAATTCGATTGTTTTGATAAATTTTTTTTATTTCTATTGTATTTTGGTATTAATTTTAGTCAAATATAATTTTCAAAAAACAGAACTGATAATCTTTATAAATTTATTATAATCGAATCTTTCTTTCGCCTAAATCTTTGATAAATAATATCAAAAGTATAACACTATCATCCATGTGAAACTGAATTGTAATGGTCAATTCTTTAAAAGGTCAATTTTTCAGCATTGTTAGACGAAGTATTTGATAACCTCTTTTAAAACACTTAGGAGGTGTGTTATTTACACGCCCTAGGGTCACTGATAGATTTATCATACACTTCGCTTTAATTGCCTTCATTATTATTATCTTTCTGACAATGTATACAGTGGATGGAAATCAAGGAGAGGATGAGCTCCATTACTAGAACTACATTTTCGCTTTCAGGTTCATGACTGTCGATAGAAGGTCTTACTTATCTCTATCATTTTCAAATCATTATAGTGATTGTTGCTCTGTTGATGCTCTATTCAAGATGTTCTTCATTAATTCGTTGACATTTAATAAAAACATTTTTACTTTTCATCAATGCAATTCTATTTTACTTAGACCGCTCTGACGAATTTCGCGGACTCGTTGAATCCGTTGAGTTTCTCGAAACGTTTACAGAGATCTGCGACTATGGGACGTGTTCTAATACAGTTACATAGTTATGAAACTCTCAAGAATAAAGATATATGTAATAAGAAGAAAAGCGCCTTGAAGACATCACGGGAAACCTTTTACAAACTTGATTATAAAAAGATTGTCAAGATATGCTGTAAATAGATGATAAAAAGAGAAAATACTAGAGACTAATAATAGTATAAATAGACAATTTTGAAAGTTTGTTTATGACATTTCTAATTAAAGAACAATCATACAAGTGATTATCAAATAAATTTTACTGTTTAATAATAATAATAATAATAATAATAATGTTAGGGATAGGCCTGGGGCCTGGAGTGTAAAATAAATAAAGAATTACTATATTTAGAAATGGTATAAATAAAATAATAAAGAATTACCGAAAATAAATTATTAGAGTTAAATAATTACTATAAATAGATTTAGGTAATATATAGGAATATTTGATAATACTATTACTATATATAGTAATTATAAAATTACTATTAATATAATAAATAATTAAAAAGTGATATAAATACTGGTTCAAAACGAGAACCAGGGACGAGAAAATTTAGAACGCAGAAAAATTTGGAGAAACTCATTTTGAGAACTGACTAATAGTACGAAAAATAAGTGATTATAAAATCACCGAGAAAGTCTTGATCAGTGAAACACAAGGAATACTGCTCAAGTGTCAATCAGTTAAAATTAATTCAGCTCAAGTTGCGAACAGTTCAATTAAATATTCAACACAAGTAGACTTAAGCTCAAATATCAATCAAATTGCAATCGGTTGGATTCAATATAAAGAGCAATTGAAAACAGAGAGAGACAACATAAATTTGGTCACCACAAAACAGAAGATTTCAATTAGCGTGCAAAGAAGAAGAAGTTTCAAGTCATCGTTATTGTCAAACGAGGTAAAATCATTTGTTTAAGGGATAAATTATTATCCTGTTGAAAGTAAATAAAGCGAATACAAAGTATTGATTTCGTACTTTAGTATTCCCTGGGAGCCCCAAAATCATTCCCTCTTGCTTGTCCAACTCTTTTAGTCATAGTGCGATCGTTGTGCTACACAGGAGCCATCGATTTCTTGCTGGCTGTGGTAAACAGTAAGGATTAATAAATACGTTTCCTTTTACTCTGTGTACAGATATTATAAAGTTCATTTGTAAATTATAAAATATATTTTTACAAAAAGAAAGGAGTTTGTTTTCTTTATTTCAGTGATTTGAATATTCAGACGCGCAACCACATTTAAAAATAACTTATTTATATTTATTTTTATTTATTTATCATAGTTAATCTTTTGGGAGTCATTTGTGTTAAGATCCGTAGTCCCCGTTTTTCGATCTTAACATTTTGGTGAGCCCGACGTGATCTAATTTACGGTGGGAATAAGAATTTTATTTATAAACGACAAACATCTGTTTGAATCATTGAGTTAAGAAATAGAAGGGTTATAAATTTAAGTCCAGGTAATAGAAACCAGCAAATAATGGCAGAGATAAATAATTTACAAAATTTAAATGAGAATAATCTACAAAATAATAATGTGCCAGTAGCTCAACCACCAGCGGTAGATTTTATGAGATACCCAACAATTCCGATTAAACCATTTAGTGGAAACCCAGGAGAGTTTCCAGAATTTATGTCCGAATATTTTCAGTTAGCCAGAGCATTAGGATTCCCGGAACCGGTAATGATTTTGAGATTACCTTTATATTTAAAAGGGATGGCGCGGGAAATATATAACGATGTTATAATAGCCGAGCATCCAGTTGAATGGAATGTATTGCGATTAGCGTTACAAAACAGAATATTACCGGGGGATGCAACTAGAGTGCTGAGACAGCAGTTTTATAACAGGCGACAAAATTCGGGTGAGCATGTTGGGGAATTTTCATATCAAATAATGATGTTGGCAGAAAGAGCATTTGGTAATAGGGCAGCCTGGAATGATGCAACTAGAGCATTAGTAAAAGATCAGTTTTGGTCAGGGTTATCGTCAGCAATGAGAAATGCACTCAGTTTACACATAGGAGATAATTTAGAGGAATTAACTCGCAAAGCGTGTTTAATTGAAAGTAGCATTGAGAAGTCAAATAATTTTGCAATTAGTAGCAATAAGTCAGACATTGAGTGTTTTAATTGTCATAAAAAGGGACACATGTCAAAAGATTGTAAAAGTAGGAATAATTCTCCAGGGGACAAATTGTGTACCAAGTGTGGGAGAAATAACCATGTGGCATCAAACTGTAGAATTTCGGACCTAAATTGTGAGAAATGCAAGCGCAAGGGACATGTAGCGTCAGTTTGTAAAGCCAGTTTTGGGGGGAATAATTCAAATAATAGCAATAGTAGAAATAGAAGCCCCGATAGGAATTTTCGTGGTAATAATAATAATAATAATTTTCAGAGTAAAAATAATAATTTTAACAATAATATTAAAAGGGATGAAGTAAATTCGGGGGGTAAAATTAAATGTCATAAGTGCGGAAAGTTTGGTCATATTATGCGTTCATGTCCACAGAATCAGTTATCTAATAACAATGGTAGTGGCAACAATGGTAATAATCGATCAAAGCAGACAACATTTGCAGTGAATTCCGATCACAAATTAACGTATTTGCAGCAACTTGAATTAGAAATTCAAGAAGAGAGAAACAGGTTAGCAAGGCTAACAACTAATGAAACTGATGGGTACGATGAAAATGAAGGTGTTTATATGACGTCAGCCAGAAAAAGGCGAAATAAAAATAATTATGTAGAACTTGAAGTGTTGATGCTTCAAGAGAGTCCAAGGGAGGACAAAGAGGAAAAGACTATGGTCAGAGGTCTGCGAGGGTTTACAGGTTTCACCCAGGAAAAATCTAGTGGCTGTGGCCATGGAGCCAGAAGCCAACAGAGAAATAGAAGGTTTACCGGTTTCACCAGTTAAAAATCGAAATGCTATGGACATGGATCCAGTAGCTAATGAAATAGTTTTAACAGAAGTTTTGGAAAAAAGATGGGCTTCGGTCATTGAGCCGGAAGTTCTTATAGCCACATCATCCATGCGAGGTGAGTGTGGTAATGAACCAATAAAGGTTCGAGAAGCATCGAAAGAGGAAAGAAATCCCATTGATGACTGTAGAAAAATATTATTACGCAAGGGCGTATGGCAAAGAGAAATGAGACAGAAATTAGAAAATATTCGTTTAAACCCCGTTAATGAGAATGAGGTTGACAAAGTAATGGATATCATATCAGAGTTAGACAGAAATGAGGAATATTATCCAGAATTGAGAGAAATTCTGAGAAATATTGGCCTGAATTGGAAACAAAGAGAGAATCTGGAGGATTCTACAATTTTTGTATCTTTCCCAAAGGGATGTTTTCGTAGATATACAATTAACCCAAGTGAAAAAGTAGAAGCATTGGCAAAGAGAGTTTCTGTGGTAAAACCTCAGTCGAGATGCAAACTATATTTGTTGGGAGAAAGATTATTACAGGGAGAAACCCTGTTAGATTGTGGTATACTACCAGGGAAAAATATGGTTATAAAAGCAAAGTTTCACAAGGAAACTGTTACAGTAGTGGACTTGGATAATGTCCTTACAATAAGCGAGATTGAAATTGATCAATTAAATCAAATATCAGCCGTACCACATAGATTGGGAATTGAGCTGATGAAAAGCCAAAGAGATGGGGAAGCCATTAAGATGATAATGGATTGGATACTGGAGTTGCGAATCCCAGTAGATACTCTCAGAGAGATAATGCCATTGGTGGTGCCTTTAGTAAAAGAGACATCACAATTCCAGACACAAGCAAAGATGCTGTTGATTAAAAATGGACATGCTATCAGGCATTTGGAAGGTAGACAAGGTCCAGTGATGTTAGATATCAGGATACCCGGGAGAGGACACCTGATACAACAATTCTCATGTTATCATAGAGTAAAGAAACTGAGAAAAAGAATATCAGAAATAGTAAAAGAATCATTCCTAATAATGATACATGGTTGTCAGGTGGATGACGACGAATTTCTAGTAGATGTTGGATGCTTTCCCAATGAGGAAACCGTTGTATTAATATTACTGGTAGAGTTTCCAGAGGATCAATGGGCAACTTTGAGATTGCCAGATAATGCTGAGATGGAGGATGAAACAGTACATCCTGAGCAAAAACAAGTAGACGGGAATACTCATCAGGAACCCGTAACTACAGTAGATTTAGATGAAGAGATAGATAAATATCTCAAGGAACTTGATAACACTGAAGACGAGTTGGTCGAAATATTTCCGACAGAGGACGATAATGAAGTACAATTGAATCGAAATGAAACAAACATCGGAGCTAGTACATCGAGACAAGTCGAGCCACCGAGAGCAAGGGTGAGCCCGAAGTTAGTCGAGAATAAAAAGAAAAGGGAGAGAAGGGGTAGACCTAGGAAAAGTCAAATGAACCCGCCTCCAAGAGAACTTCTAAAACCAGTTACAATACAAAATGTAACAAAGCAGGCTCTAGCAGGGATAGCTAGTCAAATCGATAAAAGCGTTGGAGACGCTAGTGATAAAACGGAAACATGGAAAAGATTGATCAAATCTTACGATGGATCAAGCCCGATTGGCAAATCAAAAAAGATAAAAGTATTAATGTTGACAAAATCGCAGAAAAAGTCAAGAAAGCTATGGAAAAGATTCCAGGAAGCACTACAGAACAGGAGATGTTCGAAATAGCAGGGCAATTCATAGACGAAGGCCTGACGAAAGGGAAGATGATAACGATTCTAGCCTTAATGGTTAAAAATGCATTGAGCATGATTAAAGATGATTCGTCGAAAATTCCAGCAGCTATAGACAAGCTGACTGATATCATCGAAGTGAATTTCAGAACATGGATGACTGAGCACAAGTTTTGGGATATAAAAGAAACGAAAGGAAAATATGAATTAAATGAAGAGTTGTTGACAGAAAATATTTCAAGTAGTCCACGGGGAGCAAGTGGATTTACTAGCTGGATGATGATGTTGTTAGTAATGATGGGAATATTGCGACAGACAAATTCCTTAACGGCATATGATTGTAGCGAACCAATACTATCGCGAATCTACTCATTAGTAGACACAGTGGAATGCAAGGAAGCATATCCAGATAAAGTTGCAAAAAGGGAAGACGTGGAATATCATGTTTATCAGCAAACAGAGTTTTACAGAACCAGAGTGAGGGAATGTCGAATACAGAGAGCGACGTTCGAATATTATTGTGGATCGAATAGTTATTCAGCATTTTTAGGAGCTAAACTCATTCCCATACCATTAATAATCCCACCAGAGGATTGTGTAAATGCTTTTCGGTCAAAAACAGTTAAAATAGATCATGAGGTAACAATTACCGCAGAAGAAGGAAAAAAGTTGGGTATAACTATTACCCGGAGAGGACCGATAGCAGATGATGGTTCTTGTCATGGCAGAAAGAAAGTAAGAGGATCTAATGTAGTAAGCTATGTGGTAACAGTTGAGGATTACACAGTAGAACTGATCGAGTATGAAGGAACTTTCGAAGTATCCACGGGAAAAATGATGTCTCATCCAGAATGCAACGTGAAATATGGTTATTGTAAAACTAGTTTGGCAGTATTGACGTACCAATCAATGAGAGATTTTTGCGATTTAGGATACTTGAAAAAGGTAGTATTTTCAAGGTTAGATGGGAAAAGCTTTACGTCTCAGGATTCACAACAAAGTGGTTGGGGAGACAAGATAGCTCACAAAACGAAAAAGGAAGTAGTACCGGAGAAAAGCACAGCAGTAGTATTAGTCTCCAAGGATCCAACAGATGCAATTCGCTTAGTTAGAAAGAAACAGACAACAAAATGTGGTGTACCAATATTTGAAACCAACTACAAGGGAATATATTTAGCATACAAATATGTTCCAGCAGCAGAATCATTACATCTATCAGATATTAAAATAGCCAAGTATATCAATAATAAGATTGATTTCTTGTATCATGATTTGCAGAAACAATTATTAGATGTGTATCAGGAAGTTATCCTGAACGACTGCCGCTTAAATCGGGAAATAATACGGAATAGGTTAGCAATATCTATAGCTAATCCCGATTTAATAATGCCAATGTTGACCGAGGAAGGAACATTTGGTAGAATTCTGGGTGAAGCAATTTACAGCTATCAATGTAAAGCAATAGAGGTAGAAATCACCAAATATGATCGATGTACATTGGAGTTACCAGTGAAATATAAAGGAAAATTGAGATTCCTGATGCCAGTATCACACCAGTTATTAAAGGAGGATACCTCACCATTAACAGCAATTTGCAATCCAGCAATGTCACCATTATACAAAATCAACAATATTTGGATTTCGTTGCCAGACAGGAAGCCGCCTTCAAAACCAGTTGAAGTGCTTCAAGCGACAAAGTTAGAGACTAAAATGGAGTTTCAACCATTAAACGAGATGTCAAAAGGAGGAGTATATACTCCGGAAGATATTGAAGAAGCTCGGAGAGCAATAGTATTTCCCCAAATCAGAGATCGGGGAGTGACAGAAATAATAACAAGAATCTATCAATCATATGATGGAAAACCGGACTATAACTTATTATTTGGACCAGAACATTACAAACAAGCTGCATCAAATGTAATACGGAAAATCTGGGGTAGATTTACAAGCTTTGGCATTTTTGTAGCAGGATGTTCAGGTATATATGCAATAGTGATGATATTGAAAATAATCATATCACAATTATTTTCCACCTATAGTATCTTCAAGATCGGGGGATGGTCTTGGAAGTTGCTACTAGGAATGTGTCCAGTTTGTGCAGATTTTGCAGTATTTCATCATCATAATAAAGAGATTAAGAGAATGAAGAGACAAACTATAAAGAAGCATGAGTTAATAATGTATGAACCTAGTCATAGAGACGATGACAATTCTGACGAGGGAGGTAACCTAGAGGGCTATGAGACCCCAGACAACACCTCAATAAAACCAGACAACAAAAAACCGAAATTTCAAAATTTTGAAAATAGTACTTTACAACAGTACCCTGTTAAAGCGAAAAGGAGGAAACGGCAGGAGTGGCCTGTGAATTATTTGTCACCATACGAGGGTAGTAAAAAGATAATACCAGAACGAGTCGAAGAGGAAATGTTAAAGAGGTTCGAGTTTAGAACAAATACAGATATATTACCATCTACCTCATACCCAACGTACAAAATGAAGTTCGAGACAATGCCACCCTTGGGCACATCGGTATTGGAGATGGTACCGAAATATCCATTTAGCACGTTGGGACGGCTAAAGGAAGAGTATAAAGATGAAATAAAATCAGAAAATGACAAAGATAGTGACGATCAACAAAAGTTCAGAGACAATATTAGAGGAATCTCAACAATATTAATGGTCAATATGGGTAAAAAGACTCATAAACCTACGATTAAAGTTAAAAGTTAACAGGCATACGGTACATGCCATTATCGATTCAGGATCAGATTTGACATTGATCGAAGCAAATTTATTAAATGAAAAAGAACTACAAGCAATAGTGCCGACATTAACTGTTGCATCGGGAGCAAATGGACAACCTATCAATGTTATCGGAACATTAGATTGTGAATTAAGGTTGTGTGATCAAAAATTTAGACATGATATCAAGGTCACTAGACAATGTATGGCAGAATGTATCGTGGGAATGGATATATTGAAAAAGTTAAAAGATATTGTATTCGATTGTGCAACAGGTGAATTAGTGAAAATGACGGGTAGAAAACGGAAAACCTACAGTGTGGATGTAGTGTTTTTGGATAGAACTGTGACAATACCACCGAGGACCGAAACAGTTTGTTTTGTAGCAACACACCAAGAGGTGGAAGGAGATGTTATTTTCGAACCGAGTGAGCAGTTCGTAAATAGGTATAAAACACCTATGGTGCAAAACTTGGCAACAGTACGGGGAGGAAGGATCCCGATTAGATTAACGAATCTAGCGAGTAAATCATTGAGATTATACCCAGAAACCAGAGTGGGTAAAGTAATACAACTCTCTAATATACAGAAAGAACCTGAATCGATATTATCAGTAGAAGAGGATGAACGAGATCCCGATATTGAATATTATGACGCACCGAGCTGCGATAGTAAAGCTTTATCTAGAGTTAATCAATTGTTACGGAAATATGACCAAGTTTTCGCAAAACACGAATATGACTTAGGGCAAGTTAATATTTTAGAACATGAAATTAAATTAACAGAAAATAAACCGATAAAAATACGCCCGTACAGAATACCTCAAAGTATACAAGGGTCCGTTGATAAACAAATTAAATTAATGCAAAAATATAATATAATCAGACCCAGTAAATCTCCATACTCCTCACCTTTAGTGGTTGTAGCTAAAAGAGACGGCTCAGTTAGATTATGTAATGATTATAGGAAATTAAATGAACAAACAGTTAGTGATAATCACCCGCTACCTTTGTTAGATTACATTTATGATAAAATGAAAAATTCAAAGTTGTTTACTGTGATGGATGCACAGAAAGGTTTTTATCAAATAAAGATGAGCGAAGACTCAATTCCTATGACAGGATTTTCCACAAGTAGCGATCATTTTGAATACTTAGTAATGCCATTTGGATTAAAAGGAGCCCCTCCAACGTTTCAGAGGGCAATGAATATCATGTTGATGGATGCACATCATGCAATGGTATATATAGACGATATTATCATCTTCTCGGAAGATTTAGATAAACATTTGGAACATCTTGAGGACATTTTCAAAAGATTGATTATGGCAAACCTGAAAGTAAAGCCAAGCAAATGCAAATGGGCAGAATCGGAAGTGATTTACGTAGGGCATGTAATATCACACGATTGCGTAAGACCAGATCCAGCAAACACGGATAAAGTAAAGAATTTCCCCCAACCAGTGAATGTAAAACAAATCAAAGGATTTTTAGGGTTGACTGGATATTATCGGAAATTTATACGAAATTTTTCAGCAATAGCTTTTTCTCTAACCACCTTAGAAAAGAAAGGTATAAAATTTTTATGGGGAGAAGATCAGCAACAGGCATTCGATAAGCTAAAAGATGCATTATGTAAACCACCAATTCTACGATTTCCAGATTTTAAAAGACAGTTCATGGTGATGACCGATGCATGCACGAGAGGCATAGGTGCAGTTTTGGGACAGAAAGACGAAATTGGTGATGAATACGCAGTAGCATATGCAAGTCGTGGATTGAAACCACACGAAAAAAGTTATGCAGTAATAGAATTGGAAGCACTAGCGTTAGTATTTGCAGTGGAAAAATTTAGTCATTACCTATGGGGTAGAAAGGTAATTTTCTATACGGATTTTTCTATACAGACCATTGCAATGGCTGTTAAAACATAGAGATGAAGCATCAAAATTAGTACGATGGGCATTAAGATTACAGCCATATAATATCGAAATTGTATATCGTAAAGGTAAAGCTAATGGTAATGCAGACGCATTATCACGAATGGAGCAAGAGCCTGAACTAGAAGATATAAAGGAAGGAAGATTAGAGGGAACAATCTTCATGCTAACAAGAGAGGCTAACACTTTGAGTGATTTAGTAGAAGCACAGAAAAATGATGACGAAATCAATATGATCAGACAAGCTATAGAAGCAAAGGCCATACCAAATGAATTCCAGAAATATTGGGAGAAACACAAAGATAAATTCATATTAGAAGAAGGTCTAATCAAATATGTGGAATCAAGAGATAATGTAATATTAGTGCCAAAGAAATACAGAGAATCACTATTATTACAATACCACGATGGAGCACTGGGAGGACACCTCTCAGCTAGACACACACTATCGAGATTAAAAAAATGAAATATTTCTGGCCAGATATGAAAGATGATGTAAAAAAGTGGTGTCAATCGTGTAAAATATGTATAACCAGAAGGAACACAGGCAGGAAACCACATGTTCCATTGAAACCAATGCCAGTACCGTCCTCGCCAATGGAGATGACTGCTATGGACGTACTAGGGCCGTTTAAAGAATCAAAGATGGGAAATAAATTTATCATAGTATTTTGCGAAGCATTCCCAATTCCGAATCATAAGGCAGACACAATTGCCAGAATCTTTGTAGAACAAATAGTATTCAGATATGGCGTTCCAACAAAATTACTTACCGACAGAGGAAAGGATTTCATGAGTAATTTGTTAAAGAGTATAAATGATTATTTTGGTATTTTAAAATTAAATACCTCACCATACCACCCACAGACGGATGGATTGGTAGAAAGATTCAATGGAACCTTAGCAAACATGTTATCATCATATGTAAACTCCGGTCAGACGGACTGGGATGTACACATACCATCTTGTTTGTTTGCGTATAGAAATGCTGTTCATTCAGTAACGGGAGAAACACCTTTCTATCTGATGTATTTAAGGCATAGTAAGATGCCAGTGGATCTTATATTTTATCCAAAAGCCTCACAGAATTGTGATGAGGGAAATTACTTATTCGAGATGAGAGAGAGAATGCAAGAAGCCTGGGAGAAAGCAGGTTTGAACATTCGTTATAACCAAGAAACAATGAAGGAATATCATGATCGCAAGGCAAAAGATCATGGGTTTTTGGTAGGAGATTATGTCATGTTAGAAGGACATTACAACAAAAAAGGGTTATCTCCAAAATTAATGAGAAATTACAAAGGGCCGTATCAAATTTTGAAAGTCACAGAAACCAATTTAGTCTTGCAGTTAGTGGCAAACAGAAAAGCAGAACCGATAATGGTTCATGCAAACAGGTGTAAAAAGATAGCCCCACCAGAAAAGGAAAAACCAAAATCCGATATTGATGAATTCGAAATAGATAAGAAATCGAAAAAGAAAACGTTAGAATCATTCAAAAGTATCTTAAAGGGACAACCGGAACGATACCCTTTACGGATTCGGAAATCCCGAAAACAGTTACATTTTTAGCAGTGATTAGCTGTGTTATGATGATTGGACAAGCATTCGAGGTATTTACACCAAAAGCCAGTCAACATCCAGATATAGAATACCAACGAACAGATAGAGCATTCAGATTTCATTTAACGAATATACAATGGCATAGATATGATCTATATTTGGTAGCTGCTGAAAAAGGGATATCATTTCATTTGAATACATGGGATCGAGTAAAAGTAATAGAGGGACTCATGCCGAATACAAGTTATCTATTGGAAATCCTAAACAAATCTAAACAAATTATCTAAACAAATTCCTTTTTTTAAAAATGTCGAAAAAAATGGAGCATAAAACATTCAATAGCAACTGGGCAGAATTAGCCTTAAGAATTCAAGAATTAATTGTTTTTTTCGATTTAGGAAAAGGCAAGCCAACGGAGGAGATGCTGGATAGCTGGTACCGAACTCGGATGCAGCTCAGACAGCCCACTTCGAGCACTACCCTCTATATTGAGGAAACTATGAAGGGAAGCCCTCGGAGAAACAGGGGAATGGATTTGAGGGCGATGACAGCCCTCAAAAAGATAAAGGAAAATATAGATAACAGAAATATATACACAAATAAATCGATGCAAAATAATAACATTTATTATTACAGAAATTATGGAACGTCTGCTGATTGCCGGAGTGGAACAAGGAACTCTGTGGACCAGCGCTTCGAGACGAGGCAGGATATCGATGACAACTTGCCACCCGAAGGAATGAAGCCTCATAATTGTGAACCTGATCGAGATACTGGCATGATCGGAGGGACGGCCGAATGCAGGGTTTGATAATTGTCAGAATTATTTAACTAATGATACCCATAAATCCTAACGACACTATAATGATAAATGAGATGAATGGATTAATACTAGAAAACAGAGAACTGAGCAAAAATGCACTATATCTTGGCCGTAACAGGGGTAAAAGGGATCTAACGGATATCGATAATCAGAAAGGGGAATGTGACTTCCATAATAGTAGAGCGTGTGACGGTAGAGCCCCAAACCTAACAGGCTCTGACAGGGTATATCTTCTTCCAAACCCATCCACACTCCCACTTGATGATCTCCCCCCACGTAATAATGGAGATATGTTGAACTATTGCCGAAATACTGATAGTCTGAATCAATATGATAAATGTTATATGCCTACGAAATATGCCTGCAATAATTATAGAATATATGAAAATAATAATCCAAACCAGACTGACTCTGATAGGGTTTACTCTCCTCCTAACCAATCTAGAATCCATCACGCTGATCCTCCATCCTATAGAGATAAATTAATGAATAATATGAAAAAAACTAATGTCCCTGAAGACAGAATTAATGGAGACTATATTAAAAAATATAGTCTGCAAAGTAATAACTGGAGAAATAATAACAAATGTAGTAGCCAAGTTGATAGCAACACAAATGTTGTTATCCATTTGGCTACGATTCTGTGGGCGATGATCGCCATAGGAGTGCTCAATGTAGTAATGTGCCTGTCCCTGAAATTAATATTAATAAAAATAGCATATTATATAAACAAAATAAAAATGGTGGAAATTATTATAATTATAATAATGAATTTAATTATAGAAATTGTCATAATAATGAATTTAATTATAATAATAATCAAAATGAAATGGATTTTAATACTGAAAATTATAACAGTAAAAACTATTCAAATAATAAAGTAAAAAACGACAATAACAAAAATTTTTATACTAAAGGATTTAATAGTAGTTATAGTATTAAGAATTACAATAATGCTGATTTTAACTATGATAATTCTAACAATAAAAAAAATTCTAATCCTGAAAATTATAATGAAAAAGATAGAAACGAATTTGATATTGATCTCCTACAAATAAGAAAAGAAATTAATGAAACTAACAATATATTAAAAGAAAAAATTAATTGCTTGTTTAAAATTACTAAACAAATTCCTTTTTTAAAAAATGTCGAAAAAAATAGCTCAATATGTACAAAAATAAGCACAGTAAAAGATACAGATATAACATCAGACACAACGCTAACAAAAGATTAGATGACCTCGAGAAAACATTGAATAAATTTATAAAACTTTTCCCAGTTGACTATATATCCAACACCATGGACTATAGACAACCTCCCAACCCCAATTCCACAAAGCTTACTTCCTCTAACAATCCCTACTCAACCCATGAACCCATCATAGATAGAGAATACCACCCTAAAGACTCCCTTATCATACCACCTCGAACCAGACATTCACCGCTCGAAGACTCTATTACCTCTTGCTATAGCATACCAGATAGGGACCTCTCTCTTGCTACCCACAAACTTAGCAACAACCTACCCGTTACCAACATCATCATAGCAAACAATGTTGACTTCGATATCTCTCCAAACCCTCCTATTACCAATTCCACACCCCTACACGACATAGACGACGTCGTACTATCAGATAGCACAAATAATTCCATTGATACTATCTCCTGTCTTCCACTTCCAACTGAAGGAACCCCTAACAAATATACCGAACCCACTCTCGAAACAGCACCACTGATACCCAACCCTGGTAACCTAACTGACAACGAAATTAATAGATGCCACGACCTCATTGCAGTAGATTCACAGATAAGAGTACGAGGCAAATCAATAAAAGTTAGAACCACAAGCATTCCACAAAACACCCCACCCTTCCTAACTCCCCCGCCACCGAAGAGAATCCCAAAAATGACCCTAAACTCTGCAAATAAAGTGAAGGACCCTCAACTGATCCAGAGTTTTTTCCATCTAAATCATAGGGGCAAACTTAGATGCAATTTTGAGACCCCAATATGCACAGTACTATGCATACACGATAGAGCCACTTTCATAGCACACGCAATGGAGGTACATAATGTCTACATCTGTGACGACACTGAGATTGATTGCCATCAATGTAATAAAAGTGGAGAAAACCCCAAATCTACCCTCAACTTAGTTAAATACAGGGACCTTTTTAACCACATCGAGCACTATAAACACGATGCCCAGGTGGACCAGAAATTCCTTAAACGAGTGACAATACGAATCACACCATCAAACCGTTTCTCATGTAAATACCTCAATAAAAACTGTCATAAATGCCTTTCCACCTTCCCCATCGACTCTTCCATCACAGTCATTAACGACCACATGAGAGACTACCATAGGACCTACATCTTCGATTCATACGATGATATATATTGCTTTTGTGGCTCATGGATTCCTTTCCTCCAAGTTAAGGCACACGTTGATCAGGCTCATCCCCCTATTAACCATATTCCTATACAAAATTCGCAACTGCAAATAACGGAAACTGACACTAACCCCATTCTCTGCCTTAATGACGTAATGAAACCCATAGTCTTTACCGGGGAAGAAATACCCTCTGCGGATACCTTTAAAGTAATTAGGCTACCGCTCCCTGATAATATCCTCTTCTCTAACGACATCGATAAGGAGTGCGCATGATGGTCCCAACATACAATAAAAGCATATATATACCAGAATTCAATGAGAAAATCTACTATCTTTGTAGATCCCTTTATAGGTAACTCACTTATACAACACAACTTTAAAACCTTCTTCAACAACTTTCCCTTCAAAGAATTCGCAGAGTGGAATGAGATAATTATGCCCATGTCCTCAGGGAAAGCCTCATGGTTCTTCTTTTTCCTTGACAAAAAACGGAAATTGTCAGTAATAATTGACCCACTTATTGACGATAGCCTCAACACACACATTGACCTAGCCTCTAACCTTCTTGATACTATACTGCACCTACAAAATATTGTATCACCTATATCTTTCTCTTTATCAAACATTGAATACCCCAGATGCTACTCACCCTCTGATTCTGAGATATATGTGACTCATCTCATCTCATGCTTAAACACCCACATCCCACTTACTATACCGAACAAAACCGAAATGACCACTGAAATAAAACGTATTATCAAACATTTTATTGAAGACAGATCTGACACTAGTGACATTAGAAAATACAAAGCCTTTTTAATTAATCTAACTGAGCAGCTTACACAGAACCTAATAGATGCCCAATCTGCCCTTCTTGAGATAGAAAAGATAAATGGCAACATCAACCCTCATAAATACCAAATTCCCAAGCCAGCAGATGCCACCCACAAAAAAATAAAGAATGAGAGGGAACTACTATCTGTCAAAAGATTCCGTTTTAAAATAAAACCTAAAGACGAAATACTTAAGATAATAAATGATACACAAAGTATACACAGACCTACTATGAATAATATCCTTAACCTGTTTAGTGGCAAAAGCTCACCAACATCCAAATTGCTAGGTCTCTCCTTCCAAACTCACATAGAGAATTGCTCCTCCGCCCATACCGATCTTGAAGATATTCGGCTGACCATTAATTCGCTTGACAGTACTGCACCTGGAATTGATAAAATTACTCTGTCTGACTGGAAACGTATAAGCCCGGACCTTACACTAATTCAGGCCATCTTTAATAGCATTCTTGAATCCTCCCTATGTCCTGTAAGCTGGAAAACCTTTAGAACTAAACTGATTTTAAAAAACGGCAAAAATGAATCTAGTCATGAAGCAGGCTCCTGGAGGCCTATATCTGTAATGAACACAGCATACCGCATTTTCTCTTCTCTCTTAAATAATCGTATCCTCCAATGGATTAGTGAAGGTCACCTGCTCTCCTCTAACCAGAAAGCCATAGGTGCACCCGATGGCTGTGCCGAACATAATGTAGTCCTACACTTGATTAAAGATTACTCATATAGGAACAGCAGTGAACTCCATATCATATGGCTAGACATCACTGACGCTTTCGGTTCCATTCCCCATGATCTTATATGGCACTCACTTACCCAAATGGGACTACAGGATAAAACTATAAATCCTATCAAAGACATGTACTCTAATGTCCGCACAATCTTTGAATGTGAAGGAGAAAAATCACAATCAGTACCCATCCATAAGGGGGTAAAACAAGGATGCCCCCTCTCCATGACCCTCTTTTGCTTATGTATTGACTTTATACTTAAACGCATCTTGACTAACCACCCCTTCTTCCTCCATGAACATAATATAGGTATCTTAGCCTATGCGGACGATATCGTCCTTATCTCTAGCTCCTACACATCCATCTCTAATGCATTAGCTGAAACTGTGGAACTTGCCGGAAACGTCAACCTGAAATTCAAACCCTCCAAATCTGGCTACTTCTCTTTAAACACCAAAGGAAAACCCCCTCCAATAAAACTCTATAATGAATCGATACCAATTATCGATGAGGATAACCTATATAGGTTATCTTGGTGTAGATTTCTCTTTTAAGAATCGTCACAACATCGAGGAGCGACTTAATCTTGCGTTAAATGACACAGCTAAAATCTTCGATTCTCACCTACATCCGGCTCAAAAAATCTCCTCTTACAAAATCTTTATACACTCTAGACTTATCTTCACTCTTAGAAACTGTGTAATCAACCACATGACACTTGACTCGAAAAGGCAACAAAGAGGCAGGTTACTCCACCTTGGATATGACCAGAAATTAAAAGAGATCTTTAGAGTCGCAATGGGGGACAAAATTATGCAACTTAACAACAACTTTCTATACGCCTCCATTAAGCTAGGGGGTATTGGTCTCACATCTGCCATAGACGAATACCTAATACAAAGTATAGTACATCTTATTAGGATACTCAACTCTGACGACCTAGGTTTCCGACGTATGGTTATATCCGAGCTCACAGAAGCCAGGGGAAAAGGCCTCCTGGAAGTAGGAATTGCCTGGCTAAATGGTGATATCACGAAAAGCTACCCCACCTTCTCCCTCTTCTCTAAGTTCAGAAAATCTTCAAATAGACTCTTACTTAAGTATGGGATAACTGCCAAAATAAAAATTATAGATGACATCATAAAACTTGAGGTTAAATATAAAAACAGAATAAATTACTTTAGTAGAGATAATATCCATGAAACGTCATCTGAACTGCATTCCCTAATAGGACTCTACCATGCTGAGAAATGGTTTGAATTGAAGTGTCAAGGTTTCATCTCTAAGACTATTAGCGACAGTAGCACTGCTGCGTTCTTCATTAAAACAGATACACTGACGGACCCCCAATACATTTTCCTTATCCGTGCGAGAAATAACCTTCTTAAACTCAACTACTCCCCGGAACGCCTTAAAAATAAGAAATCTATCCTCTGTAGGCAC
>CAUHTR010001965.1:0-5000 GCA_959609185.1 Schmidtea polychroa | reverse complement strand
TCCCCCACAAATCAATTTGTGCCTATTTGTGCAACATTCTATCAACATTCACCCTGACTTCATTTATTTTGACTTGTGTTACTTTACCTTGATCCTGATACTAACAATGCTAACACTGAAAATGCTCCATCTTCCACGAACAATGATCCTGCTCTGACCTGATGCCCACAAAGCCCGTGTCCCGGATATTTGATACCCTACAATATTCACTTATATAACCTCCCATGCCTAATGAGGAGTTCAGCCTCTGTCTCCGGCACACTATTCCGGGACATATATGCTGGACTTATTTATAATACGTAATCAAAGCATCCCAATATTTATAGAATACATTACTTCTTACTATAGCCGGCACGCGGAGAGCCTACTCCATAGTAGCTATGGAACTGGTAACCATGTTTGTCGCCTGAGACATTTTCTCTGCGACCTATGACTGTACAATACAAACTTTTTAATGAAGGGTTGAGAAGTTCTCCCCTTATGCCTTAATTGGCCTTGTAATGAATAATAAAATTTTGATTTTTTTTTTTTTTTTTTTTTTTAAACATCCTTCGCAGACCCAAACGTTTTTGCAGATGGAGGAGATTGTGAAGACTGAAATATTTACCAAAAAAGTGGAGATTTCATATCTCGGGCAGACAGTTAGATTTACTCATCCACGGTGGAAAAGAAATGATACATCTTCCACTCATGATTGGAGGACGAATAATAAAATTGCGGTAATCGTCATATTAGAAAACGACCAGCGAGTCGAGAGATTAGTGCTCAACCATGCGTATCTAAGTAAAAGATGGAAAATCAAACCAGATACCGTGACAAAGGCGAATATTTCGTATTTGGAATTCACGGAGAGAAAGGGTTGGTATACAATATACCAAGAAATAGTAAATCTAAAACCTTCCACAAAGGGAGAACTAACTAGCAAAAAGGGAAAGGCTAGATTAGTGAGTATTCCTGGTTGTAAAGGAATAACTGCTTTGGATTGGTTTAGTATTAGAAAGGCAGCGAGTGTAAAACAGCCCCGCATAACTAAAATAATTAATAATTGTAGTTGTCAAAATACGTTAAAGGGGGCAGCGAGAGAGAAAACGCCAACATGGCTATTGTTAATTATGATAGGGGGAGTAATTTGCATGATTTTAATTTTGCTCTTAACCACCCTATGGATGTTTAGATTAAATATACGAGATATGCGTTATTGGGAAAATATTTACGAAACCGAGGTATAGGGGGAAAGTCTCACCATATACTAGGAAGTGTAAATATATATAGTTATTTATTTTATATGTTATTTATATTAGTATGTAGACTAATGTGGGCTCAAATGAGCATCGGTAAAATCAGACATCAGCGTATGTCGACTTTGGTTACCCTGCGAGGGTCTATCACGAAAGTGATAAAAGCTGTTAATTATTTTATTTTTAGAAAAATGAATTATAACAGAGAAGCAAAGCCGCCAGTCAAAGCAAATCGACGACACCCATTGGCAACGTACAATTCCCAAACTCGAGTCGAAACTGAAGTGTATAGCACCTATAAAGAAGAGTATGTATATCGGTTCATCGGAACCACGGTAGCAGCAAAGATGAATCACCTCACCTCAAACTATTGGTATTATCCCAGGAGAGTGGATATTCCAAACGACTTCAAATTCCCAGGAGGGCAATAGTTGAGCAGGAAATGACGCAAAAGCGGAGATTACCCGAGCAACCATCTACATCAGAACAACCCCAGCCTAAGAGAAAATCACCTGTGGATTTACCACCGCCTCCAGCTATATCTATTGGAGAAGAAGATGAATATGAAACATGTGCTAGTGAAATAGAGACAGTAAAATCACCTAAACAATCATCAGGAGCTGCCTATCAGCCAAAGGAGAAATCGGATAATGCGGTCAGAAAAGAAAATCCAGAAGGGGGCAAGGTGAAAAAGATGCTAAAGAAAATGTTACCCATAAAAAGAGACAAGTCGAAGCTAAAGTTGAAGAAAGTTGTTAAACCGTCGGAAGGAACGACAAAAGAGACACCCAGCAGTTTGGAAGATAAGAATAATAAACCTCAAAAGATATTCAGCGAACCCGATGATGATATTATGGAAGTTGCCTTTCAACCTCCAGTTAAGGAGATGCAGGAAGCAATAAAGGTTAAATCGGAACCTGTGGTTAGACAGAAAATGTTCAAGATCGCCAAGGAGAATATCATCAAGAAACCAGTTTCGGTTGATGTGGACGGTTTCGAACCAATGTGGTACAAACGTCCGGATAGTAAATGGAAACCCAGAGCGAAGGAGAATGACTGCCAACCAGTCACGAGAATGGCAGTCAATAACAATCAAAAATATGATGTTTATGACGTAGACGGGATCCCTTACGTGGTGTCTACAGTCATATTAACGAGTGCTCTGGATGGTAAGCCTTTGGCAGTGAGTTTTGAGCCAGAAGTCTTACAGAAGAAAAAGAAGAAGTTGTTGCAGCAATACGTCGTTGCGAATAGTTACAGCACAAAGGAGCTGCACCTTTACAAACTTCCCGACCCAGATCCCGATGATCTGGATATCTAATCCAAGAGCGTTGCCACCCAACATGTGTCGTCAAATTCAAATGTGTATAAAATGACTTACCTATTATTTGATTTGTGTTATTCAGTGTTTTGACATTCATTAATTGTGATCTGAAACATTCATTTTGTGTTTTGTCTTATTTGATTAATTTTTATGTTTTATTGTAATACTGTTTACCAAAAGCCTTTCTTTAGCCTTGTTTTGTCTTGTTTTCGAGACGAAAATCTTTTAGGGGGTAAGACTTGTTAAGGATAGGCCTGGGGCCTGGAGTGTAAAATAAATAAAGAATTACTATATTTAGAAATGGTATAAATAAAATAATAAAGAATTACCGAAAATAAATTATTAGAGTTAAATAATTACTATAAATAGATTTAGGTAATATATAGGAATATTTGATAATACTATTACTATATATAGTAATTATAAAATTACTATTAATATAATAAATAATTAAAAAGTGATATAAATACTGGTTCAAAACGAGAACCAGGGACGAGAAAATTTAGAACGCAGAAAAATTTGGAGAAACTCATTTTGAGAACTGACTAATAGTACGAAAAATAAGTGATTATAAAATCACCGAGAAAGTCTTGATCAGTGAAACACAAGGAATACTGCTCAAGTGTCAATCAGTTAAAATTAATTCAGCTCAAGTTGCGAACAGTTCAATTAAATATTCAACACAAGTAGACTTAAGCTCAAATATCAATCAAATTGCAATCGGTTGGATTCAATATAAAGAGCAATTGAAAACAGAGAGAGACAACATAAATTTGGTCACCACAAAACAGAAGATTTCAATTAGCGTGCAAAGAAGAAGAAGTTTCAAGTCATCGTTATTGTCAAACGAGGTAAAATCATTTGTTTAAGGGATAAATTATTATCCTGTTGAAAGTAAATAAAGCGAATACAAAGTATTGATTTCGTACTTTAGTATTCCCTGGGAGCCCCAAAATCATTCCCTCTTGCTTGTCCAACTCTTTTAGTCATAGTGCGATCGTTGTGCTACACAGGAGCCATCGATTTCTTGCTGGCTGTGGTAAACAGTAAGGATTAATAAATCCGTTTCCTTTTACTCTGTGTACAGATATTATAAAGTTCATTTGTAAATTATAAAATATATTTTTACAAAAAGAAAGGAGTTTGTTTTCTTTATTTCAGTGATTTGAATATTCAGACGCGCAACCACATTTAAAAATAACTTATTTATATTTATTTTTATTTATTTATCATAGTTAATCTTTTGGGAGTCATTTGTGTTAAGATCCGTAGTCCCCGTTTTTCGATCTTAACAATAATAATAATAATAATAATAATAATAATAATAATAATAATAATAATAATAATAATAATAATAATAAAAATGATAATAATAATAATAATAATAATAATAATAATAATAATAATAAAAATGATAATAATAATAATAATAATAATAATAATAATAATAATAATAATAATAATAATAATAATAATAATAAAATAATAAAAATGATAAAAGTAACATTTCCATTAAAATTCATTAAAGCTAACACGCGATTTCCAAAAATATATTTAATATAAAATCCGAATATTTAAAAAAATAACAGTCTAAATATCGTCACTCTCCCCTTCTTTAAGAGCAGTGATACTCTTTCAGCCAATGAAAAACCAAGAATCTTTACAGGACCTTCGAATAAATTACAATGTTTTGATATCCTATGTGAATCCATTTTGATGATGACTTTTCTTATCTGCATCTCATGAACTCATTTTTTCTGCCGCGACTATATTAGGTATGTTGTCAGTAATACTTGTTCTCGATTAAGATCTATGAATGAATTCTTTCCATTAACCTTTCTTCAAAATAGAATTTCCATTGGCAAAAATCCCGTAGAATTCTGTGTTGTTGAGTTTAGGAAATATTCAATTTTTGGCATAATGACGTCCAAACAGACTCCAGTTCGACCATCACTCAAAAATGTCACGATCATATCATGAGCCGTTCGTATATCCAGTTACTAGTATCTAGTGAGGACTCCAACTCACTTTCAAGTTCAAGGTCATGAATTGTCTAGATCAAATATAGACCAATCGAATCATTTTTTTAATTTAATTTAATTACTTGTATTTAATTTATTACGTTTTATTATATTTTTATTATATTATTATTATTATTATTATTATTATTATTATTATTATTATTATTATTATTATTATTATTATTATTATTACTATTATTATTACTATTATTATTATTATTATTATTATTATTATTATTATTATTATTATTATTACTATTATTATTATTAATATTATTATATTATTATTATTATTATTATGATTATGATTATAATTGCAATTAAAAGAAATCAGATTTTATGCCATAAAACCTTTGAACTAAATTTACCAGTGAAAATCATTGTTTCAATATTATGTTTTTGCTTTATAGGCAAAAC
>CAUHTR010001961.1:52500-68039 GCA_959609185.1 Schmidtea polychroa | reverse complement strand
CTCCCGGTTAACTATGACCTGGAATTGATTGACTAAAGTGCAAGCGTGATTGAGATCCGGTCGACAATTTATATTAGCGTTGCTAGTCTAACTCGAAACTCTCCGATTTGTTCTCTTGTTGAACCATCTTGACTTATAAACATGATATTATAGTATGATAATAGATGTAATATCTTTTACAAACTAATCCTCCTGAATATACTGTAATCAATCTTGAATGTCTCATTTATAGAAAATGTCAGAACCAACTCAACCCAAGTCGGGCCTAAGACAGTGCTTTTCATGCGCTGACAAAAATGCGTTGATGAAGAAAATGCAATCAGAGATTGAGAGCCTGAAGAACCGTATTGACTTCATGGATGGGACGCCGTTCACCCCGGCCCAAATGAAAGAGACCAACCGGAAAATCTTGAGGCTGAAACATTGTAGTCATAGCCTACTAGAAGAAAGTTGAAACCAGAGACTTACTATTAAGGAACAATCAAAAACGTTGCATTCCATTAACTCTGAGTCCGAGTTACTCAAGGGTATCACAGAATGTCCAATCTCTGACAAGGAAACCATCTTCCCAATTTACCATTTGCCAGATGATTACAAGCAGTCCAACAGAACCTCTTGTCTCAATCACGGGTAGAATCTTCTCCTTCACCCACTCCAGACATTGTTTATACCGGAACTAGTACTGTTCCAGCCAAGGCATCGGTACCCGTCGTTTCTCCACTGGCGCCTATACTCGTACAATCTACTTCTAACCCAGTCAATCGTCCGAAAATAAAGAGACCCACAAGAGCAAAGCTATCTAAGCGCAAGAGAGATGAGTTAGCCGCCATCGGAGCTGCGTTGTTTTCAATTCCCCGTCTAATTAAGACTGATCAGTCCCGACTCAAGCGATAACGGAGCCAACTACATTTAGAGTTATACAGGCAACAGATACCATTCTGGGTAGCAGACCCACAACTCGAAATCGATAACCTGCTGCGAGAAGCCGAAGGAAGTAGGTTCTGAACAACTGCCAAGAAATTGCCTCGGTGAGCAGTGATTCTCACCGATATCGTCTCGATGCACAAAGGTGAGAATTTTCTATCTTGCGAACTGATATGAGTCTCTGACAAATTAATCTGTATCTGATCCAATATATAGAATTGTATGTCATGACACTTAAAATAGATTGATGTTTTTCTTTACCTATCTTCGGTGATGCAAAGTAGTGGTTGAGCGTTTGTGTAGATTTGTATGAAAGGAAATCGGAATGACTTCAATTGTACCAGAGATTTCGGGTAAATCGTATTGCAAATGGGTGTGGGGATGTAAGACCTTCTATCGCCCATTCAGAATCCGAAATTAGAATATCATGAGAAGTTCTAACAAAGGAGCTCACCTGCTCATGAATGTTTAGTCATTGTGTGCAGCACCAAAATGGGTACACAGATGGTCTAAAGACAACATGTTGATACATGGCATTTAGGAAGGAGTCGGTTCGAGAAACCACAGCTAGCCCTACTCAATCTTTAAAATTTGACACACCCTTAGGTGCCAACACATTGAACTTTTAATTATTTTGCAACAAGATTTACGCCCATTTAAATATTAATTTTGACAAACTCAAAATAACTATTCTGTAATCCAATTAATAGTATCAAAATTGATCAATGCCCAATTACTATCTTTATTATTATAGTAATTTGTTATGCTAAATTAATGATCATCAACCGGTCGCAGTAAAGCAGAAGGGATATTTTGATCCAGATATTGTGTTATACTGTTTAGAATTTTAAAAAGAAACATTGTAAAAAAAAGATGTTGGTATCCCAATAATGTTTAATTTTTAATAAAGCTTTCTATGCAACATAAATAAAGCACTATTTCGATTAAAGTGTGTAATTATGTCACAATAATTATACCTTAAGTCTCATGATCGAAAGTAGCAAATAAAACCGGTCTCAGGTATAAACAACTTATGTTGTTACGTCATATATTTCTTTTTAATGCAAAGTTTGATACAAACCATTAATGTTTGCTTTTAATATTATTACACTACTGCCTCATTGGGATTTCTTGTTGATTCATCAAGGAATTTTGATCTTCTATTATCCCACATAATTTTTCTTATCAAACTAGATAAAGTATTAAATAAAACATGCTCCAGTTAATTAATGTTTGTTCAATAAGCTTTAAAATGAAATTCTTATATCTAGCAATTTTATACATTAACTTGTGCGCAATCAAACCGATTTGGACCACAATTGTGAACAAGTCTATCATAACAAATATGGACGAATTTCATTTCATAAAACCATATAAAACATTTTATCTAGCTTATTAACTAAAAGTAGTATTGGCTGCTATAAGGTATTTGTAATCCGTTCTTTGTCTCATTTTGATAATAATCCTTTCGAAACATATTACTATCAATACCAAAAGCATTCAATGTTATATGAAATAAATTTAGTACATTCAAAGTAACTCATTGCTCCGAAAAACTTTACCTTCCATCCACTTAAAGGATACAAATTCACTCGATATTGACCGCTTCAATATAGGTATCCAAAATTTCAATTTCTTGTGATTCGAACGAAAATTTCATTAATATTTAAATAGTTTTTATGCCTTATTTTATTTGAATTTTTTAAAACTCAACCACCGTATATGATTAATTCCATATAAGGGATTTTTTAAACTATTTCCAAATCTTGTTTACCTTAATAAATTTTTTTAGGAAAAACAACCAAAATCCACTGATACAAAATCATCCAAATTACCTGTTTAAATGTTCTAAATAAATTTGCATTTCAATACAATATTAAATATTAAGCTTCAATTACAATCTTTAAATAAATCAATAAATAAAATAATTAAATTACACTTGTAATTATTCGATATTGATAACTGATTAGTTTTTACAATTAAATTTTTCATCGTAAAATCAATAATAGACATAAGAAATTTTTTTAAAATAAAGAATGAAAATGACATAATGTTGTTATCACAATGATTGGAAGTAGTAACAGATAATCGATATACAGATCCCCATATTATTTACACGAGCCAAATAGAAATAATATCGATTGTTCTCATATAAAATAATAATAATTATAAGTGTGCTGCACAATTTTACAGATATATTTACATGGTAGTAATCAATATATGAATAATCGATAATTATATATATATAATTATAATTATTCATCATCATCATCATTCCTATTGGTCATGAGTATCATCAAGTAATGGAAACGGGCAAGGCCTCATCAAATCATTGAAAATCAATAATAATAATAATAATTATATATAAAGAATAAAGGTCGGTAATAATATTTTCATTCATTCATTCCTGTACAAAAAGAAAGCGTAAGAAAATTTCCGTTTACTTATCCAATAAAATCAGGATCTGAATCAATATTGTCATTTTCTTCAAATGAGTCATCGCTAGAACTATCCAATGGAGACTGGAATGTGATAATATATAATTGGCAATATAATTTATTGGTTGACAAATATATCAATAATGATAATGATAATTACATCAAATATACTACTTACCTTGTGCTTTGATGTTTTTGTTCGTGTTTTTCTGTTTGGCCTTATTAAAGGTGTTTTTGAAAGTAATCCAGATTTTTTTCGGAAGATATTTGATCTTTTGTCCTTCTGAAACAATAGAATTTGTTAGGCGGTGAAACACTTTTGGAATTTTGACCAGGTATAGAATTACATTAATCGATGCTCGAATGTAAGTGCAAAATCAATAAATTTTAAAAATTTGTTAGGAAAACAAAAGATGATTATAAACAACATTTTAACAGTGTAATTGATAAAAATGCATAAAGGGAAACAAAAAGCACTAAAATGTGCAATTTCTATAAAAAATCGATAAAATTTTGAAAATAAAGTTAAAAGGAGAAAGATGAATATAAACAACATTATAACAGTGTAATTGATAAAAATGCATAAAGGGAAACAAAAAGCACTAAAATGTGCAATTTCTATAAAAAGTCGATAAAATTTTGAAAATAAAGTTAAAAGAAGAAAGATAATTATAAACAACATTATAACAGTGTAATTGATAAAAATGCATAAAGAGAAACAAAAAGCACTAAAATGTGCAATTTCTATAAAAAAATCGATAAAATTTTGAAAATAAAGTTAAAAGGAGCAAAAACAAAAAGCACTATAATGAGCAATCGATAAATAAAATACGAAAAACATATTAGGAATAAAAATACGCGAACATAATTATCAAAACATAAAAATGGCATTAATTTGTGCGCTAAAATTTAATCAATAAAAGTAGTTACATAATAAAAATTAAATAGATAAAAATAGAAGCATTTCAAAAGCTAAATCAATGGAGGAGAATTACCAGAAATTCATCTGAATCTTCATCTGATGAGATATTTGGCTGTCGAGGTACTACAGTCTTTTTAGGATGAACCACCCTGCGGTACGTGAGGTGAGGTATGGAGTTGATGTCTGAAAAATAAAATTGATCTTGATAATCTAGAATTGCAAACCGATTTATAATATGACATGCAGTGGGAATATCTCATCAATCATCTTACCCAACTTGTCGACTTCCACTCGGAGGTTTTGGCCCTGAATGAATGCCAAATGATGTGAATTGGATTTTGATATGATTGCGTCGTGATCAATCGCTGACTGCTGGCGGCGGTTGGGAACCGTTGCCAGGCAGCAACAGTGAAGGAGGTGAATGGATCAGTGAGTGTGGCTGTGGTGGTAGCGGCTGGTGGTGAGGGTGAGGGTGAGGCTGGTGCTGGTGCTGATGGGATGCTGGAGGCAACTGGAAATTGACATTGTGATGATTATCTGATCTCATATTCTGAGCAAATGATTTCATGCGATTGGCAGCTCCTCCTGCTGCCGCCCCTCCTCCCCCACCTCCACCAATCAATGCATCATCATCGGAATCACCAATAATATCCAGTGAATCCAACGCCATCACCAATTGGCGCAAATGGAGGAACTTATTGATCAATATGTAACCCTCATTCGGATAGAGGTCGGCATCGAGATTGATGTCGGGTTGTTGGACATCGGTCACGAATTTCTGATAGATGTTCTCCTGGGCAACCGTTTCCTCGGTGAGATTCAGTGATGCCAACGGATCGAAACGGATTCCGTTACGTCGGGTCAACTGTCGCTCCCATGCTTTCCCG
Source organism: Schmidtea polychroa (assembly GCA_959609185.1). Taxonomy (NCBI): domain Eukaryota; kingdom Metazoa; phylum Platyhelminthes; order Tricladida; family Dugesiidae; genus Schmidtea; species Schmidtea polychroa. The sequence goes on along the minus strand of CAUHTR010001961.1, from coordinate 62,868 downwards.
GTATCTAACGGAGAGTATTTCTGGATTTTCCTGTGTTATCATTATATATATATCCGCAATTCGCATCAATAATTACGCATCGGTGAGTGAATACAGCTCCCTTAGATACTGTTTCAGTGATATGAGCAGCACACAGCCCCGGCTGTTCCGGATGCTTTCCCGCATGTTTCGCAGCGCTTTTGGATTATCCATTAACCGTTTGTATAACACTTCGGGGTTCTCTTCATCGTCAATGTGGATTGTGTCGGGCTTGATTGACGGGTCTAAATCAGAGCGGTCATTATCACATTATTATTGATGTGTCACTTGATGGGTCGGTATTGGATTCATGCGCAACGAGTTCCGGATATAATTGATCTCTGATTTGCTGGGTGAAATGCGGACCGATAGACGACACCATGATGTCGATATTGTGAACAAGGTAAAGCGGTTCTTCCTGAGACTGATATGGAAACTGAGCTAAATTTTCGCTGACGTAAATCAAAAGAGAAATTCGAGATTTCTAATGGGAAATTGTGTGATATATAATAATTATAATAATCACACAATATTCCAACTAACCAGTTCACCAAAAATAGCCAGCAGAGCGTAAAGAAATGAACGCCGAAACTGTTTACTGGATCGCAACATTGTGTAGAGATTATGATTCAATGCCAAAGGAATGTCAGCATTGTGATCATATACACCTCTCACAATTACAGGAGTAGTTAGCATATGTTTTGAACACCAATTCAAACGATTTTCAGGAATATTGTACATTTCTAATACCTCTTGAAGTTTACATGAAGTCCTGATTCCCTGCACAGCTTTCATCTGGCAATGAAATTGTTTTAAGCATTAATTGTTTTTCCCGTGTTAAATAAATCCAAAAATGATACAAAAATATTAATATATTATAATAAATAGAAATAAAAAAAATGCTATAAAAATAGTAATAATTTTATAAAAAAATATAAATAAACAAATTGAATAAAATAAAACAAAAATAAATAAACCAATTGAAAAAAATAATAATAAATATATTTAATAGAATGAAATTATTATTAAAATATTTAAAAACATTAAATAAATTTATAAAAATAAATTAGATATAAATATTAATCAATATATTATACTAAATAGAACTAAAAAAATGTTTAATAAAATATTAGTAATTTCATTTCAAAGATAAATAAATTAAAAAATAATAAAAAAATATTAGTAAATTTATAAAAAATAGATAAACTAAAAAATTGAGTAAATTAAAGTTATAAATAAATTAAAAAAATATTATTAAATAAAATAATAAAAATAAATTAAATATAAATATTAATCAATATATTATAATAAATAGAAATAAAAAAAATGTTTAATAAAATAAGTAGTAATTTTATTTAAAAATATAAATAAATAAAAAAATGAATAAATTATAATAAAATATTAATAAATATATTTAATAAAATATTAGTAAATTTAAAAAAAGATAAATAAACAAATTGAATAAAATAAAGTTATTAATAAATATTAATAAATAAAATAAAAATAATATAGAAAAATTTGAAATAGTAAAATTTACATTTATAAATCCGGAAAACTTCTTATCGATTTCCGCTAGTTCATTATCAGCTTTCCCTCTATTGGAGGGATTGGGATCGGTTTGTGCACAAATCAAATACGCCACAGAGCTGATGGGATTTATGAGTCCCTGTCGGATAATAATAACGACCAATGAAACCGCCTTCAATCGGACGGGTTTCCAGGGCTGTAAGATGTTCTCGAGAATGGCATTCAAATACAATTGAGCAATATGGCTGCCAGTTCCCGATGACATATCTCCCATTTCTTTCAGGCTTTCTTTCTTTTCGTTGTTTTTCCCTAAAGAGACAAACAATCACTAACACCCACTCGGTTCCGATAATCGAACTAACACGAAGAATCGAGATGCCTCAACCGATCGTCTTCCTCGACAAGAAACAGGTAGATATTGTCCAGTACACAGCAGATTAAATTCGGGAAATCCTCGGTTTTAGTATTTTCCAACGAGTTCAGCAGGATGCTGTGATAGAAACTCAATAACCGAGGACAAATCAGCAGTTCCCGGTAACGGATACACAGGAACCCGATCCCAGATATCGCCTGAGTGCGAATATCACAACTGAGCGTATTGTCTTCCGCATAGAACATCAGCGTTTCGAATATACGGATATTGATCTGAATGGATAGACGATAAAGAGAAAGAGAAATCAATAATTTCCCAACATCCTTTCCCAATTGGAGGCTGTTGAAATCGAAATATTTGCACAGCAGTCCAACAGTGAAAAGGCCTCGAGATAATATCCTTCGTTTTGTCGCCTGAGGTAGAGTTTTCGTTTGATCCTTTTCCATCCGGTATTTCAGCAGCGTGTCTGGAACCGATTGCATCAAAAATCAATACCGAATCGCGAGGCAGTGATATTACCGAAGTAGTTATCGAAGCAATCCTTCACCAGCGAGTAATTGTGAGAGATTTTATTGACAGATGCCGACAAACATGCCACACAGGATTCCAGCACCATTTTGCCTTGCTTATCGATCAAATTGACCATGTCGACCTCCAATTGGTTGATATGATTCTGTGCCGGGTGCTCAATCAATGGCACTGTGACCTCGAGAATTCTCGCTACATAATGCAGAATATACGTATCGTTGTCATTGACATTCCTGATATTCAAATATGGCTGGAGAGTCATTGTGTATTGCACCATCAGCTCCGGTCGGATCTTCGTGAACAAATGCAGCGTTGCCATGCACGACACCAATCGCTGATTGTCATCCCGTGAGATCTCTTCTAATCTCATGATGTTTTGCACCAGGCAATCGACTATCTGTTTGCAAGCCTTCTCGACCACTCGCAATTTATCGGAATCTTCCTTTTTCAACAGCTGAAAAAAAGAAAAGAAGGGCGGATAAATTCCAAATAGATCGATGATAAGAAATCAATAGCTCATTACACTCTCTAGCAGTTGATCGAACCATTCATATCCGATATCTTTGCATGAGCTGACAACATCGGTGATATTCATGACCTTCTGTAAGAGTTTCACGCCTTCCTTCTCGCGTACCGGGCTGAACCACATGTTCTGGAACACTTCATTGACCAGTTTCTAAGAGAGAGAGATAGATATATGTCACACCCAATTACACAGATATTTCCTTTATCACCTTTATCGCTTCTTCATCGTTGATTCGTTTTATCATTTTCACACAGATTTCCGGGATTTTAGGGAACTCGGTGTGCTCGACGCAGATGTCTCGGAATATCCGAATGACTCGCTTCCTAACACTCGTCCCTTTGTCGAGAATACGTTCCGCTATCATCGGATAGTATTGGTCGATCAATTCCGGTCGGGTTAGCAGGTATTTCCCCACCAATTCTACCGCTGCTTCCCGGACCGAAGTGGACGAGTCGAGAAATCTTAAATGGACAGCTTTTTCTATGTCATCGCGTCGGAGAATTGTCGGATCTGCTTCGACAACTGCCGATAGACATCGCATTGCCTTGGTTCTCAGCGCGACAGATGGATCGTGTAATAGCTAGAGAGAAAGCTTAAGAAAACCCCGGGACAGAAAAAACAACAGAAATACCCTGCATATTTTGGTTAAGTAGATATCGAAACTCTGGGAAGATGATTTTAAGCTCGCCAAATACCGACAGACAAGACAGGCGTCCTCATAATCAAGAGATCCTTTTAATCGGATATCATATCGGTTATTTTCGGGATTGGAACCAGTTCGTAACTTGTTTATTCGATTGTTTTTGGATTTTTTATTATCATCCGGTAATGTACCAAACATTTTAAATAGCAAATGATTCCTCCTGTCTTCGGCTTTTTGAAAGATAGAAATATCGTTGACAATGTTGTTATTGTTATTATTATTGATTGTCTTGTTTGTGTCTTTTTTCGTTTTATCTTTCACATTATTATTCATAGCAATAGCTTGGTTGTTTTGAGATTTCAGTTCTTTAACGCAATCAGTGTACCATTGACCGAAATAAAATTCCCTTGCATACTAAATAAAAATTCGTCTAAAGTCAAGGACACATTTTGTAGTCGAACTATAATCTAAAGGAGATTGGCGAAATTTCTTCAAAAGAAACGTTTTACAGGTATTATAATCTTTTTTTTCATTCAATTTATAGTCATAGATTAATAATCAATATATTTATAAATTAATAATCAATATATACATAAATTAATAATCAATATAAATGTATTATTCAATAGTTATAATTAATAATTAATATAAATTTATTATCGTATTTTTTCATAATTTTATAATTTTATCAAATTGAAAATTGTTTAAATAACGCAGACAAAATTTTTTTGATTCTTATAGAAAACTGAATCAGTGCAATTTCTTCAATTTTTTAATCCAACTTCAAATTCATTTATTATAGGTAAGTTGATATTTATATATTATGAAAAGCTATATCAATGTCATTTAGAAGCTTATTAATTGCCGGTTGGTGTACTAATTACTAAAGTTTTATAATAAAGCCCATGGAAAAGGAAAATAAATTAATATGAAAATCATACTGAAAAATTTAAATTAGTAGTGAAAGTAAAAAAAAGGAAATCGTTAAATCGGAAGAATTTTTAGTGTAGGACAATCCAGCGTCTGATAATGGTGAAAAAGTGAAGCAATTCTCAATTGCTACCATGAAAGAAATCGTTCATTGCATTTCGGAAAGTGCTTCTGGCCAAGATTGGAAAAAAAACTACAATTGGGTTATTAAATAGCGATCGAATGGTATTAGAATTTCCACTGTTAGTATGCTGCTCGAAGCAAAGAAAATAGCACGAAGTGAAAAAATTACATAGTTTAAACTTATTCATCATGGGTTTTTAGATTCATGAGGAGAAATGGATTAAGTATGTGTTGTTCCGCCAGTGTCGGAAAAAATTTACCCTTGGACCGGGAAGAAAAAGTAGCGAAATTTAGATTGTTCATCAATCTTAAGGGAGCCAAAGATGTGTCGGTTGCAATAACTGGACATGGAAAATCTAACTTTACAGTATTATTTTAAGTTACAACAGATGAATCAAAACTTCCACCTATGGTGATATTTAAAAGAAAAACTATTCCTAAATGTTCATTTCCTAAAGATATTATAATTACCGCTAATGATAAAAGGTAGGTCAACCACGATGTGATGAAATTTTGGGTGGAAAACATTTGGAGTAAACGAAAGGAAGCACTTTTTAAATTTAAATCATTGTTGATAATGGACTCAGATATAATGCCAGAAATAAAAAAAACCATCAGTAACTTTTATAAACTAGCCATTGTTTCGGGAGGATTGATGAAATAGGTCGTTTAAAACCAAGTTTCGAGAAGAAAACGGATGATTGAATAATGAGTGGTGTTAATGGATACACCAAGACTGGGGAAATGAAAAGGTCATCGTAGAGTAGCATGTGCAGTTAGACATTGATAGCTTGGGTGCAACTACAACATGTGTCAGAAACGTTTCCTTGTATCACTAGGCGATTCCTTGATGCCTGAAGACTAAGGCTATATAGAAGGCAACGATTGTATTGTGGAAGATGAACAATGAAGTATTATCTTGTATTGATTTAACGGTTCTTGTTATCTCCATGAACCTTCTATTCGTTTTATTTGTTTATTTTATAATAATAACAAGCGTAAAATAAACTAGCGAGTATGTTGAATTACATTAGAACATTTAGTGATATTGTTTCAAATGTTGCTTTATAGACTGATATATTTATAGATATCTTAAGAACTCTTAAAATGTAATTGATTAAATGTCAAGAAATCAATCAAATTATATAATCAATAAAAATATATAATTGATTATCAATTTCATTGATTTCCATTTCATTTTTATAATATATTTTTAAACTTTCTATATTAACTTCATTTTGTATGTATATTTGAATGTCTGTATGAGCCACGTAAATCTTGTGACGGCAAATTAATCCCCTTCGATTGATAGGATCAGCTAAAATTTGGCAACTAGATTCATTATTGAGAAAAAATGCATTCTTTCGCAATTTCAGATTGATCGAAGGTATTATAATTAACTTTTTTGAAAATTTTCAATTTTATTGATATTTTCAAAATTTCTATCGAAATATTAATAAAATGCTCCTTTCAAAGCAATTTCTTAACTAGGTGATTTTGCATAGTATTAAATATCTCATATCGAAATTTTAATTTTCAGAGAATGTAAAATGTAGATATATAGTGATATATATATATATCTTTAAAAACTGTTTTTCTGGTTAGTTTTTTATATATTAGAAACTAGCAAGGATTTTTCATATCTTTGTGATTATCTTATACTTTTAAATATTTAAATGACCAAAGGTGATTCAATAGATGATATAAAACACCAATCCTTTTCAATTTCACTTACCTTCCTTACGTTTTTAGACTATCAATAGAAAAGCAATTTTATAAATAAACATATTTATCGATAGTCTAAAAATTATTTGAACTTTTATACTTTTTATTTTCTAATATTGATTTGTTTTAAATTTCCATTATAGATTTATTTCTTTTTCAAAACTATCGATCAATATTCTGTATTAAAAGTAATTATATAAGCCAAAATATTGATCGATAATTCATAAAAAAATTGATTTAATAAGCATCAATATTCAATATAAAATTGACGAACTAACGATATTTATTAAAATTTATAATAAATCAATATCCGTAAAATCTTTGTTTTGCTATAATCATTTTTTTCAAGACTATCGATCAATATTTTTCATAAAAAATAAATAAAAGCAAAATATTGATCGATGGTTAAAAAATGAGAAATAACGATAGAAATCCATTTGTAAATGTATGGAACCTTAATACTTGAACCAAGAAAGAATGGTAAATCGTTTCAATTACGAAAAAGAATTTACACTCAAATATGTACGGGAAATAGATCATTTGTTTTTGAATTACGTCGTCTAAAATCGACTTTTTCCTTCAAAAACGTTCTTCGAACAAACTTCATTTCTACAAAAACTCGTGTTCTTTACATTTCTACTTGTTCTTTTACTGCTCTTTTGCATTTACAATCTAAACCAACTCTATTGATAAAGGGAAATGGAAACAATTCACGCGAGCGAAAAAACCAAGATATAAAAAGCATTTGACGAATTTCATTGAAATTGGAGACTCAAACATCATCTTTATTTAACGAGGTTAATTAAAACAAATATTTACGCTGGCAAGAATATATCAATTTGTTGTGAGATGTCTAATTTAGACGCCCGTACGAACAAATGAGTTTTTTTATAAGAAAGTTTTTAGCACTTGAAAATTTGAAGTGATTTTTTAGACAACATAATTCAAGAACAAGTTATTGATTGCCGACGCCTAATTAAGTTTCTACCACAATAGTGAATTTCCATTTCTTAAGCCAATTAGAAAGTCATTTTATTAGTGAAAACAACTCATGCGAGCAGGAAGACTAATTAGTAGGAAGCATTTAAAAAACCATTCACAATTATGAATCTTTTTATAGAAATATGTAGAACTATATTCAATATTTAACTAATTATTACAATAATTATATTATTAATAATATTTTAGAGGTGGCTAGGCGAAACTTTGGAATAAAAAGCTACTGTTTTATTTTTGATTCTCCTGTCAATAATCAATTATTTCGTTGATATCAATAAGTTCTTTTACTGCCATAATTAGATGCAATTGAATTCAAATCTTCCAAAACACGTGGAATTTGTTTTTTCGAATATTTAATTAACTAAGGCATTTGTAATTTTGACATTACTGCAGATATTGACTACATATATTGTTAATTGATTTAATATATGTACAAAATTAAATTGTGTTTATTAATTTACTAAAATTGATGATGTTTTAAGATGACGTTAGGTTCACAATTATTTCACTCATAATATTTGCGTTCAATTTTGATTATCTTTTTTACGTGTCCAACATTTAAGTTAACTTTTGATTTTGCGGCAGAAAATAACCAATTTTAAAATATTAATATTAAAATAATAATAATAATAATAATAATAATAATAATAATAATAATAATAATAATAATAATAATAATAATAAAGTATTAATGTCTTCGGTGGTTTATTTTGTCAAACGGCGAGTTTTGTTATCCGCTAGCGTAACTATACGTCTTGGGCATAGTGTTACAAAAAATCAAATAATATCTTATTGGATGATATTTATTAAGATAATATGTTAACAAGAGTAATATTTATGTCGATGAAGTATATATCTGTCATAGCCACTTAAGAGGTTAATAAATATTAATGCATATATTGATCACAAATATTGTTAATTGATTTTATATAAAATATACAAAATGTAATTGTTAATCAATTTACTTCAATTAATGATGTTTTAAGATGACATTTGATTCACAATTATTACAATCATAATATTTGGAATAATTTTGATATTCTTTTTTTGATACAATTCTTTCATTCAAATAAACTGTGTCCAATTAGCGTTTCGATTTTTTATTAAATTGCTACTTTTTACAAAACAAATGATTTTTTCAACAAAATATTTTAGATTTGAATTTTGAATTAATCAAAATAATAATGGTAATAATAAATATGATCAACATTAAAATATTTCTAGTACTAAGGTTATTTTTTGGTTTTATTTGTAGAGGGGAATTATTATATAGAAATATCCAAAAATTACCTTGGCAGTTGTATCAAATTTATCAGCATTCAAATAATCCAAAAGTGCATCTCTGAGAATTTGTACTTTATCAATATTTTTTAATAATTTATTATATTGCGATTTATGATTGATATCGGAATTCTTTTTCATTGTACCCCTTGCATCATCATAATCATCCAAAATCTCAATATCTTCATCATTGTCATTGTCCTCATTATCGTTAATCTTTTCTTCTTCGTCGTTGTCATCGTCGTCTTCTTCATCTGATGACTTAGAGCCCTTTATTAGATCTACAATGAGGTTTTCGATATCACTGGGATTAATGGTGCTGCTAACAGCGTCTCGACGTAAAGTGGATGCAACAGTACCGAGATAATCAATACAAATCAGCCGTGTCGTTTGATCAGAGTGTTTATTGATAAATTGATTAGTGAGCAATGATCCTAATAATGTCAACATAGTTTCTGCGGCTGGCCATTCCGGTTTATTGACAGTCACCAACAGATCACTGACAAAGTTTTCAAAGATTGCACGATAATCATCTTCACCTTTGACAGTCGATCTTACGGAATAGTATCAATAAAATGCAATTAAATAACTAGTCAGTATATACTTGTGTAGAAATATTCTAAGAAACGAGTAAGCAGTTGCAAAGGCATTATTATAAGAGGTTTCGATAACAGCTTCACTGTCAGCTTTGGGGGTTTCTTTTACAAGTTTTTCAGGAGAAACTGGCAGAGTCTCCTCGGACTCATTGGAGTTCATTTCTATTTTACTAACATTTACAACAGACTGAACAAGAAGTAATGAAAGAGCAGTTAACATTTGAATACTATCTTCTGAATTCAACCTAAAACATTTATTTAATTTTCACGATTCTTTACATTTTTAGTGATATTGATTGGATTATCCAAATTTCATAAGAAATGAGTGTAAAATCAATAATAAATAATATCCAAATTTCAAAAAGTTTTATTTATTAGCGGTGCGTAATTTATGAAATTTAGGAAAATCAATGAAAATGAAGTGATTTTGTGGAATAATTGAAATCTTGGCAGGTATTTTAAAATAATTTTTCTCAAAATGAGTAGCACGAAATTCCAGGTATTTGTGTGTTGTTTAAATATATAAGATTTTGGCGCGCGTTTTAAAACATTTTTTTTAATAAATTTAATAAAGAATAAAATATCTTAATAGTCGATATTTGAATTTTCATGTAAATATTTTGTTTTAAATGAGTGATGCGTAATTTTAAAAAAATTTGAAAATCAAGGGAAATTGAAAGTTTTTCTGAAAAATTTCAAATTTATGAAACAATAAAATTTCCTAATAATCGATATTTAAATTTTCATGTAAATATGTTTTGTTTAAATGAATGGCGTAAAATTTAAAAAAAATTACAAGATTTTTGAAGATAACCGATAGTTATCTAAAGGTTATTTATGTGTTGTTTAAATATATAAGATTTTGGTGGGCGTTTTAAAAAAAAATAATTTTTCAACAAATTTTTTAATTTATAAGAATAAAATTTCTTATTAATCAATATTTGAATTTTCATATAAATATTTTATTTTAAATGAGTGGCGCGTAATTTAATTTTTTTTTGAAAATCAAGGGATAATCAAATACTCTAAAGAGTATTTGTGTGTTGTTTAAATATAAGATTTTGGCGTGTGTTTTAAAAAAATTAAATTTTCAACAATT
>CAUHTR010001961.1:0-47500 GCA_959609185.1 Schmidtea polychroa | reverse complement strand
TTGCCCGACTTCCCCTCTCACTGGTAACGATTGTACTGTGTTACTAATCAACTATATGAATAAATGCGAAAATTAAGCCTACAAATCGCCGATTGGCGGGTTTTAAATCATAACAAAATGATATAGAAATATAGAAAGAATGAAAATGCTCACTTTTGCGAAATTTCAATTTCCTCAAATTGTCAATATTTTCATACGATGATGGCTGCTGATGTTGCTGCTTTTGGTGTTGGTGCTGTTGTTGTTGCTGTTTCGGTGTCCCCGACTCCATTTCGATATCTTTGCTTCCGCTACTGAGGTAACTTGCTAATCCACCTGGCTCCTTAACCGTCGGTCTCATATCCATGGAATTGTTTTCGAAATCATCCAATAGAAAAGGCTCATTGACAGATTCCCGCAAAACCGAATTCAGCATCGAATTGTTGGACATATTCAAAGTCAATGGTGACAACAGATCATCGCCCGTGATTAGATCCGAAAACAGATACTCGTTTTTGTTGCCAGTGATATCGATCGGCATTGACAGATCGAATTGGTCGTCGGCTTTTAGTCAGATATACCGAACAGTTCCACATGTGATGGTGATCGGGTTCCTGTGAACTGGCTATTACTAGCGATGAAGTGGAACATTGACTAACGCGATCCAGGGCTGTGGATGGCGTTCCCAGTGTTCCCGCTGATATCGATGTAGGACATTGCTTAGATGATGACAAAGGAGACAGGTTTTCATTGAATTGATTGGATGATTCTTGGGCGTTGAATGATTGGTTGGTTTCGATTGTGTTAATGATCCCTGAGGTGGCGACGGCTGGGGCTAGAGATTTGCCACTGTTGCCATTGTTAATGTTCAATGGAATTGTACTGGATATGATCTGAGCATTATCACCATTAGTAGACAGCTTTATGTTGAGTTTTATTGGTTCTTCGTTTTCTTTACATATCGATTTATGTTTCTTTTCCCTTTCTCGATCTCTCTCTTTATCTTTATATTTATCTTTCTTTTTTTTCTTTTTTTTCAATTTTTTCATGTCATCAGGTGATTTAACTAATGATAAAACAAGTTTCTGAGAATCGGGACACGTTTTGACAATACTATATTGAGTATTTTCCTCGTCATTGGAATGTCTCGATTCTTTATGTTTTTTTCTTTTCTTTTTCTTTTTTCTTTCTGATTTTTTATTGGCTTCGGAATCTAGTTATAATAATAATAATAATAATAATAATAATAATAATAATAATAATAATAATAATAATAATAATAATAATAATAATAATAATAATAATAATAATAATAATATTAAATATTAAACAAATAAGTGTTGATAACAAATAATAATTATAAATACTGAATAAAAAAAATATATTAATTAAAATAAGATTAACTGATAAAAATTGTAATAAATTAATAACAAATTTTAATAAGTAAAAATACAATAAATAAAAAATAATAAATTATATTTAATCATAAATCATAATAATAATAATAAATAATAACAATAAATAAGTAAAAATAAATAATAATAATAATAATAATAATAATAACTAATAAATAATACAATAAATAATAATAATAAATAAATAATAACAATAATAATAATAATAATAAATAATACAATAAATAATAACAATAAATAATAACAATAATAATAACAATAAATAATAAAAATAAATAATAAATAATAAATAAATAATAACAATAAATAATAATAATAAATAATAATAATAAATAATAATAATAAATAATAATAAATAATAACAATAAATAATAATAATAATAAATAATAACTAATAAATAATAATAATAAATAATACAATAAATAATAACAATAAATAATAATAATAAATAATAACAAATAATAATAATAAATACTAACAATAAATAATAACAATAAATAATAATAATAATAATAAATACCGTTTATACTCATTTGAATATAAGTCAGAAGTCGATTTTAATTAATTTTTTGATTTACAAATTGTTGGCTTGAGAATCAGCCGGAGATTAAAAATACTTCCAGTAACAGCATTTTTTATATATTATTAGTTATTTAATTCAACATTTTTACTACAAAAAACAATTTTGGTTAAAAAATAATAAAATTTACTTATTCATAAATAACAAAAAACTAAAAATATTTTTATAAAATAATTAAATTTACCTAATTAAAAGTCAACAAACAACGGAAAGTTCTTTATATCATCGTTCACATAATAGTTTTAATAGGTCAGGTTGTATTTAAAAATGGAAATTCCCAGAAAGTTCTTAAAATGTAGCATTTTTGATGTTTTATATATTTTGGCTTATGTATTATATTAAGATTATCTCTTCCTAAAAAGGTTGAAATTTTACGACTTTTACTCCAGTATATACGGTAATATTAATAATAATAATAATAATAATAATAATAATAATAATAATAATAATAATAATAATAATAATAATAATAATAATAAATTATGACAGTAAATAATAATAAATTATGACAGTAAATAATAATAAATTATGACAATAAATAATAATAATAAATTATGACAATAAATAATAATAATAAATTATGACAATAAATAATAATAATAATTATGACAATAAATAATAATAATAAATTATGACAATAAATAATAGTAATTAATTATGACAATAAATAATAATAATAAATTATGACAATAAATAATAATAAATTATGACAATAAATAATAATAAATAATAGTAATTAATTATGACAATAAATAATAATAATAAATTATGACAATAAATAATAATAAATTATGACAATAAATAATAATAATAAATTATGACAATAATAATAGTAATTAATTATGACAATAAATAATAGTAATTAATTATGACAATAAATAATAATAATAAATTATGACAATAAATAATAATAATAATAAATTATGACAATAAATAATAGTAATTAATTATGTCAATAAATAATAATAATAAATTATGACAATAAATAATAATAATAAATTACGACAATAAATAATAATAAATCATAGTAATAAATTATGACAATAAATAATAATAAATCATAATAGCAATAAATAATAATAAATTTAAAAATTGGTATTAAAATTTCTAAAATGCGAAAAAGCAATTGATTAAAGTGGAAATAGAAATACCTTTGTCTATTTTGATAATAAGAGTTTCTTTATTGATGCAAGAGCGCATCTTGCTGGGCGGAGGCTTATTTTCGATCTGAATTGAATTGGAAATGAATTGGAATTCTGGATAGGAATAATGAATCGCTTCCAATGCGTTGTCAGTTGTTTCATTATTGATTTTGTCTAAATATTTAATTATTCTCAATAATATACATTCCCATGATCAATCTTTTAAATTAATACACTACTGAACGCTCCAATATACATGACATATGTTGAAAACTTTATAAAATCAATAATTACAAATAATGCATGCAACGGAAAATTTGACTGTAGCATATCGATAAGAAAACCAGATCTATAAATAACCAGTAGAGTCAATTTTCATTTTGATTGATAGTTAATAAATAGTTGGGGTTAGGGGGGTTTCAAATATCTATTTCTATGTAAACAACTTAAAGGCCATACTAATTTAGTTTCCTTCTTTCGAGTAAGCTTTGATATTTATTCTCCATTGGTGTCATGGTGATTTATTCAATTAATCTTATAAATTAGGTATAATGGATGTAAGCCAATAGAATGAATTAAAAGTTTCTATTGGATAGTGAAGGTGTATTTAAAAGGGATGGATAAAAGTTATAAAAGTTATTGTTACTTATTTATTTTCTAACCTAATAAAATAGTATAATAGCTGCGTTATCCTGATTGATGAACAATATTGTTGTCAAATTGAATATATGTGCTATTGCAAGATTCATACATATTATTGATTGGGTAGAACAACTTAAACCCCTCTCGACTGTACTTTTAGAATGGAACATTTAGATTAATCACAGATAAATTTCATATTCTATTTTGTGGTATTATTATTTTTATAAAATTAGAAAATTAGAAAACGGTTTAAAATCGATTTTTCTTAAAAATTTCATGAACCGGATAATTGATATTTAGAAATGGGTGAAAAATAATAAGAATTAATACAAAAAATATTAAACTTTAAAAATTCCAAATTTAATAATTTAATACTTTAATTTAATAATTTAATTTCATAATTAATAATTAACAAACATATAAATACTTTAAATTCGTTAGTACTTAAAAAGCTAAATCAGTTATTTTTTTTACAAAAAAAAATTTTATTTCAATAAAATTTAATTAAAAAATTAATAGATTTTACAAATTTATAATAAATTTATTTAAAATAGTTAACTAATTGTAAAATTAAAAATTTACTTATTGGCTGTTCAGGAGATGGAGTCATAACATCTGACAAATGATAATTTGTTGATAAACCATAATTCATGCCCTGAAAATGGACTTGTGATTCATTTAAACTGCCCCAATTCATAAAATTTGGTTGAGTAAATATTCCAGCAAATCCTCGTTTATTTTTAAAAGCTGCATCATTTCGATTGACAACAGCTTTAATTAGAGGTGGCAAAGCATTATGATCAACTGTTTCGGTTGCTGAGCCTTCTTTAAATTCACTAAAGTGAATATTTGAAATGAAATTCAATAATTAAAATCCACAATTATATAAAAGTATTTTTCGACATAAAAACAATAAAACTACATGTTATCGGTGTTTGTACTTGCCAGAGCCATAGTTAACGAAGAAACTAAATTTTCTTCTTCAGAACTAAGCCAACTATGAGCTTCTTCTGATAAGCGAGGTTCATAAAGCAAACTTTGGCTACTTAAAGAATTTTGTGAAGGCGTAGGAAGAGGTAATTCCGGTAGCACATTAGTTAAGCTATATATTCCTGATAAAGTTTGAAAGGCTAAATCATTATCACCATTCATTATTAACATGGGCTAAAATTACTTTAAAATTAAAAAATTAAATTATTATGTTAAAATAAGTATACAGTTTAAAAATGTATTAATAACATAATTTATAACAAAATTAAAATAAATAAATTGTAAAATATGTTTGCAGACATTTTAAACAATAGCGGATAAACAAATAGATATTTATTTATACAAACAGTTTGCAAAATTTTAAAAATTTAATAATTATAAATAATAAAAATTAAACATTAAAATTAAAAAAATAAATAAGAAATTAGTAGTTAAGTCTAAGATTATTATTAAAATAAATATACTAAAAACAATAAGAAACAAATAAATATAAATTTTAGGTAAACGGAATTAATTTTAAGGTGTATTTTATTTAAATGTCATTGAATTTAGAAACTGTAAATATTTGAAATATTTTATTGTTTATTATCAAATGATATAAATTCAATAAGTAATATCAAAATTTTCAGTACAGATGTAATCATTATTAGATTATTTATATTGATAATTAATAATTATCGTAAACGGTAAATGAAAAATTTTGCGATCGAGTTCATTAACCCTCGAGTCTTCACCCATTTACTTATTACATCACAATGTTCCTACCATTAGGCACTCGTTGCAAGGGACGTTAATCCATTTTGCTAATGGCTGGGTATCAGTATAAAATGAGTCATATTTCGTAGGCTGATGATGCCCTAACGCGTCTACGAGCTTACCAGAGAAGGCGTAGCGCATTATTTAATGGGTATCCCCTCTTGACTCATTTTATTAGTTTGATCATTTTGTAGTTTGCTGATAACATATTTCCAGTTCGAGACTCTCTGTTTTAATCATACATCACCAAATAAATTTAACCAGCATAATAATTGTTAGGGATATTTAAATAATTAATTTATAAATAAAATATATATTGTATTATAAGTAAAAGTATAATAAGTATGAATGCTGGCACGCATAATTAGCATTATTATTTAATTAATTAATTCGCCATTTAAATCGGGTGTTTTAATAATACCAGATTTAGGCAATAATTTGTATTTGTATTAAAAATAAATATTTGTAGATTATTAACTGGTTATTATTAACATGGCGACCCTGGCAATGATCAATAAAATGATCCCGGATATTTACGATGGCAGCGTCGATGTAGACGTTTTTATTGGAGAATGCAAGAGGTATTTTCAATTATGTGGACTATAGAAATCCAGTCAAAGTATGATGATCAAATGTTTGATCGCAAGAGAGTTGTTGCCAATTTATGAAGCAATAGAAGAAAATGAAATTTGTTTTGAAGGCAGATTGAAAAAGGCTTTCAAGAAACCAACGACGTTGATAGGGGATTTTCTAACCCTCTGCAATTATGAAAAGAACGATGATACTGCCCCAGTATATTTTGAAAAAATAGAAAAGATGGTTGACCAAGTTCTGAAGCACAAATGGGACAAGAAAGAAATAATGTCATATTTTTTGGTCCATTGTATCAAAGACAAGGATACACAGAAAGAAATAAAGATGAGAGATGCGATGAGCGTCGACGAAATAAATGGAGTGATAAAGAAGGTCGATGATATAAACATTGAAGTATCCGGAATTTCAGTTTTGAATAGAAGGAAGGAAAGGATTTGCAGATAGACAGAACCAAAGCGGAACTTTTACAAATTCACAACGAAGAGAACACAGATATGATTCAACACCGAGGATGAAAGCCGATAATTTCCAGAACAGATTCCAACAAAGAGAAATGACGGTTAGAAGCAGACCAGTTATTACATGTTGGAATTGTCAGGAGGTGGGTCATATGAGTCGAGAATGTCGGAAACCAAGGGTTCAGAAATGCTTCCAATGTGGAAAAGAAGGGCACCAATCCAGAAGAGTGCAATCAAAGAGCACAGAATGCAGAGATGAGATGTTTTGCGTGTAAAGATATTGGACACAACAGAAGAGAATGCCCATCAATATCGTGCTCAGGATGCGGTAGAAGAGGCCACCTACGATTTCAATGCTGGAATCAGATAGACAGAAGAAGATACGCAGACGAGCGGGGACCACCAAGACAGACACAGGTAGCCGCGTTTCAGACTGATAAAGCCGAGAACGACGAAAAGATTTCATGTCAAAACGAAGACTACCCAAACCAAGAAGCTCCATCGTTGGGCGAGATGATCGGAGCAATGAATTAATGGATAATAATGACGATTGTGTATGCCAGTATAATTGTATAAGTATAAATATATTAATAGTATTAGTAGTAAATTGAATAGTATAATTCCTTTTGTAAATAATGTATATAATGTAGAAAATATTAATAATAACGTGAATAGTATAAGTCCTTTAGTAGATAATTTAAATAAAGTAAATAATAAAATGTTGGATGAGAATAATGTAATCAGAAATAATTATAGCAGTAGAATTGTAGGAAATATCGATATAGTTGAAAAAAATAATGAGCTAGAAACAAATTTTAAAAAAGCGAATCAATGTGATATAATAGAAAGTGTAAAAAATAAAAAGTCGGTAAAAAATAAAGTTACGGATATTCATGATGCAATTATTTTAAATATGCCGAATGAAAACAATTTTGAAAAAATAAAAATTGATGACGATAATAAAAAAGAATGCAAAAATAATTGTACTCAGATTTTTTCGATAGATGACGTAAAAAAATTTAAAAAAACAGAAAATATGATTTATGTACATAATGAAAAGGATAGAATATTTTATACATGTGACTGTAAAATACAACATAGAAGTAAAACATAATTGAAGAAGGATCAGTATAATATTGTTTATGATAAAATGGGTGGACGTCCAAGTGTAATAATAGGCATAAATAATTACTTTAAGAATTGTTTGTTGGATACAGGAACTAGAATGAATGTGATTGATAGTTCGATTATAAAGGAGATTGGAAATCCAGTTTTAAATGAACACGGAGACAAAATCTGATGCGCAAATGGTAGTCCATTAAAAACTTTGGGAAGAATCAAGCTTAGAATAAATATAGGAAGTAGAGACGAAAATATTGTTTTTGTAGTAGTTGAAAATGTATCTCCATCGATAATTGGAGGAATGGATTTATTACGTAGGTTTGACATAAAACTAATGAAAGTTATCGGAAATAACAGCGCAAATGCAAGCGAATATAATAATATGGAAATATGCAACATTGAAGCCAAATTTGTGAAAAGAACGAGCGATGACCTTCGATTTAAAAGAGCAATAGAATTAATAGGATTAAGGTGTGACAACAAGCTTTATGGAGTAATAAAAAAAGGCCGAAGTATTTATGATAGATAAGTGGGATATAGGCAAAACCAATCTATTAAAACATAATATTAAAACTGTTAATGGACCAATCCATTTGAACCCAAGGAGACAGCCAGCCCATCTAGAAGAAAAGATTGAAGAAGCTATTAAATATTTGGAAGAAAGCGGCATAATTAGGAAGTGTGACTCACCGTGGAATACGCCGTTAGTATGTGTCTGGAAGAAGGAGAAAAATGATATTCGATTATGTTTAGATTTTAGAAGTTTAAATAAAATGACAGAAAGACAAATCTTCCCAATGCCTAATATCGAACAGATGTTAGATTCATTAAATGGATCAATGTACTTTAGCACCATTGATCTGAGAAGTGCGTATTATCAGGTTGAATTGACAACAAATTCGCAAGAACAGACAGCGTTCTCAACAAGATCTGGACAGTTCTGCTTTAATAGGATGCAATTCGGGATTGCTGCTGCTCCAGCTACATTCCAAAAATTAATGAATATGGTTTTAGGAAAATTATTATGGAAAATTGCTAAAGTGTATTTAGATAATATTTTAATATTCTCAAAAGACAAAGAATATCATATAAAAAGAATAAATGAAGTATTAGAAAAAATAAAAGAAGCAGGATTGAGAATAAATCCTGAAAAATGCAAATTTTTGGTGAAGGAAACAAAATTTCTTAGTCACATTATAACTTGCGAAGGTGTTAAAGTCGATGAAGCTAAAATGGAAGCAATAAAACTGTTTCAAAGACCAAAATGTTTAAAACAATTGAGGAGTTTCTTAGGACTGTGCAATGTTTACAGAAAATCTATAAAAAATTATTCAAAATTCGCAAGAATATTAAGATCGATGTGCGGAAACAATAAAGACAAGTTAGTTTGCTCACAAGAATGTCAAGAAAGTTTTGGAGAATTGAAGAAAGCACTATCAACTACAACAGTTCTAATATATCCTGATTATGAGAAAGAATTTATTTTGGATACGGATGCTAGTTTCGACACCATATGAGCTGTTTTGTCACAAATTGATGATCTAGGTAATGAACGTGTTATTGCCTATAGTTCACATACGATGAGTAAACATGAAATAGGATACTGTATCACGAGAAAGGAACTTTTAGCAATTTATTACTTTGCACAGCATTTTAAGCACTATCTTTACGGCAAGCGATTCCAGCTAAGAAAGGATCACAAGGCTATAACATTTATGATGACAACAAAAAAACCTATAACGGCACAATTTCAGACATGGATAAACTTCTTGAGTAGTTTAGATATGGATATTAAATATCGAAAAGGAATTGGCCATTCGAACGCTGACGCGTTATTGAGAGATAAATGTAGGAGATGTACACAGTGTATGGAAACCCATGAAGATGCCGAGACAGAGAAAGTAAAAACCCGATTGTTGGCAATGACAGCCACTAAACATGGAATGCAATGGCAAAAAGGTAATGAAGAGATAGAACATATGAGAAAAGCAATTAATAAAAATGAGACTACAAGATTTAAAATCAACGAAGATTTAATTTTAACAAGAGAAAATAAAATTTGGATTCCAAAAGTAAATAGAATAGAATTTGTCAAAGACATGCACAAAATGTTGTGTCACAATGGATGCAAGAAGGTAATCGATTATATAAAAGTTAATTACGATATGGAGGAATTAAATACAATCGCGACTCAATATATTCAAAGTTGTGAAATATGCCAGAAACGAAAAACATTGACAACAAAAACAAAAGAAATAATTGTAAAAACACAAGTGGCGGAACCGTTTGAGGTTATAGCGATAGATTTTTGTGGACCTTTGCAGGCAAACATTCATGGAAAGAAATATATTTTGGGAATTATAGATATGTGTAGTCGATAAATTTCGTTGACAGCAGTAGCAAAGCAGGACGAAAAAACTACAGCGGATACTATTGTGAAATTCTGGATATTAAAATACGGGGCACCGAGAATTATTCATGTTGATTGTCGAAAAACATTTGAGTCTAGCTTGATAAAAGAGTTGGCTAAGAATCACAATATACAGCTACAATTTTCTAGCCCTTATCATCATAACACTAATGGTTTGATTGAAAGACAATTTCGAACAATACAAGATTTTATCAGTACATCATTAAGAGATAAACTTAAGAGAAATTGGGTTGAAGTGTTACCTGAAATTGAGTTTACTTTAAATGCTACCATTCAAAGCACAAAGCAAAAAATATTGATATAAGATTTTCAACTAAATTTGACTGTATAGTTTTCAACAGTCGGCTCAAAAGACGCAGACAAGTGTGCATCTATAATATTTGTGCTACCCGTTTCTTTACTTCTCCTTCTTATAGAAATTTTTTGTGGGAAAATTGCAAAATAATTACATACGTTAAAACCTTGGTAAATGCTTACTGGAAAGAAAAAGCGTTTTCATTTTTTTTTATCCTTACTAACTTTTATTGTGTAGATTTATAATCATACCAAGACGAAGTGAATATGAAGAAGATAAATTACTTGAATTTTGATCGAGAATTGTTACCTGCTCAGAGACATCCGATCATNTGGCGAATAGAACTTCCTCTGGAATCACAAAGTATGCTGTTTCTTGGATATAAACAGAATACTCTTCATTTCAATTATTGTTTAAAAATTCTGTAAAAACTATTTTTATTGAAAATAATAATTTGGGAGGAAATCACGTATATAAAGAGAATTAGAAAAATATGGATATCATCAAATTGAATGCTTATATTGGACTTCTGTTGTTAGCTGGTGTAAATAAATCGATTAATAAGGTTTTGGAAAATTTATGGGACTAAACAATGAGTCGACATATCATCAGGGCTACTATGTCACTAAAACCATTCAAAATTATATCGAGTCATTCGATTTGATGATCATAGTACAAGAGCTGCGAGAATAAATATTGACAAATTAGCCTCAATTCGAGAACTTTGGAATAAATGTGTGGAAATATTACCAGATCTTTATAATCCAGGCGAAAATGTAAACATCAATGGGCAGTAGATTTCATATCGCGGAAAATGTCTGTTTCGACAATATATGCGAGATATATGCGAGATATATAAGAGATTAAATTTTTGGTGCTGTGCGATAACAAAAATAGTTATGTATGAAGCTCCTGAAAGGAATCAAGGAAGGCGAGAGGTTTTAGATTTGTGTCAACAACTTGATGGGAGAAATGTAATAGTTGCCAACTTTTTCACTTCCTATGAACTAGGTCAAATGTTACTTACGTATTGCTCGAAGTAAAAGGCAAAACTTTAAAATTTTCACATTACAAAGGATACAACTTAAGTGTCATACATTCCTAAAAAATAAATGTGTTGTTATTCAGAGCACTCTTCACAAAACGAAAAAATTGCCAGGTGGTTCTGTAAATAAACCCAACATTATATTAGATTATAAAGCAATGGAATACAGTACTTGAAGAAAAACAAATAGATGACCAATTAATGATTTTGCCAATATATTATAATATATCTATATATAAAAAATATCTATATCAAATGCATTTATTATATTTACAGGTGTTTGTCCAGATTGGAATATAAAATAAATTATCCAAGGCGAATTTTCATTGAAATTGTTGGCGAATTATTGATATAAGAACACATGACAAGATGGGCCCGTTTGGCACCAGTGACTAATTACCAACAATTTATATTAGAACAAAAATGTACAACTACATCTCCTTTAGAAGTACCTACAGCGAGAATACGTGGTCAAAAAAGACGTAGATGTCACATTTGTCCAAAATCGGACAGTAAACATGACTTAGAATGTAAAAATTATAAAAGATTTATTTGGAAGGCACATTCCTATAATATTTGTAATAAATAAATAATTAACACATAAATCGCGTTTTATTATTCTTAAACAGTCATCATTACCGTGACTAAAAAATTAATTTAATTATTTTGTTGAGGATACCTAAATGATAAATAACATAATAAATAAATAAATTACCTGAGAAAGATCGTCATGACAAACGGGACGATCTATGGGAACTCAGAAAAGAAAACGGAAGTAAAAAGAAATGAAAAATGAGAAGCAGAAATCAAATAAAAAAAACAAATGAGAAATTGAAATAAAGGTCATTGTTAATTAAGAAGTACAAATGAAGGTGGAATTTCAAATTCCAAGAAAACAAAAATATGGAGAAAGCCGTATCTTGACAGCTATTCAAAGATAGCGAAAGTCGGCACAACATGAAAAAAAGAAAAACAGGGCACATGAAACATACTGTATAAAGCGGAAAAGTTGACCGAGAAATCAGAACAAAAGTAAAACAAAATTAGAGACAAAAAAGAGAAAAGAAAACGAGAGTTAAAAGGAGAAATAAATTTTGAGAGTTAAAAAGAGAATCAAAGGGAGAAGTAAAAGGAAAATTTAAAGGGAGAATTAAACACAGTTCAGAACAGAGTGAAACGAGAAGTGACGAGAAATTTTGTAAAATTGAATATAAAGTGGAAGTGGAGTCAATAAATTGGTGGTAAAAGCAAATAGAACAATCGTTCAAAGTACCCTGTTATTGAGTGGTTGACGGCTAGTGATTATTGTTATGGTTGTAGAAAGAGCTATTCTCCACGTAGTGTCAAAATAAGCGCTGTGTGATAAATTTGTTTCTAGTTAATTGGTTGTAATTGAAATTTGTACTATCCCGTGTGGATAATAATGAAGCTTATAGTGTTTGAGAGTGTTGAATTGTGAATTAATAAACACGCTTTGGAGTCAGAGTAAAATTTTGAATTTACAAACATTGTCTCCAATCCAATGACCCAACAATTTGCATTTTGTTTCTTTTAAGCCGAAAATTTCTACCTGTGTTAAAAAAGACCCTAGGGACTTTAATGTACAGTCGATTCGATGGACTGATGAAAGTTAATTTAATTATCATAAAATAAAAAATGTTTTAAAAAAATTGCCTTACTATTGAAATTACGTTAGTATTGTTCTAGAATCTAGTCAATTTATTACAAATGATTCATCCACGAGTTAATATACTTGTGATCAGATGCAACATAAATCAAAATATTACAATTCTCAAACAAATTTACAGGGATGCAATTTTTCAGATTAATATAAGTCTTACTTATTATTTCGGTTTTAGTTCGACAGTTGGCGGGTTACGATTGAAATATATTTGTACGCGTAATAATTTGTTTTGTAACGAAGTATAATCAATAATTTAATCACTAAACTCTGATAACTGATAACGTTGATACTGGAATTTAGTGGATGACCGTCAGCAAAAGATAACCCCTATCATAAGGACTGCTAATGTCCTTAAGCACCTAAAAATTCACGACCATAGAATAGAAGGTGTAACCCTTTATTTCCCACTGTACCGATCATCGTAATATTTATTTGTCTTAGCCATTGTCATATAATATTATCTTAGACTTCTGCAGCAAGAACTTTGGTTTAGATCAGTGCTTCTTAAACTTTTTTCATTCGCGACCCCATTAATGATTGTAAACCTTTTTTGCGACCCCTTATAATTTAAAATAAAGATATATAAATTTTTTGTGAAGATTTATTAATTAAGTAATAATATAAATACATATGACAAAATTGACGTTTCAGAGTTAGTCACTACGGACAAATTTCCATTTGCCTAATGAGTAGGAAAACATACGACAATTATGCAATTTTAGTGTATTTGGATATTTTATATAAAAAATTTCGCGACCCCAATATTTCGCTAAGCGACCCCAAATTGGGTCGCGACCCATAGTTTAAGAAGCCCTGGTTTAGATGAATACGATTAGAAATTGGGATTTTTCGATCAATTAAAATATAATATATCCAAATAATAACGAATTAATTGGAAGACTGGGATAATTTCGAAAAGCTTTATTTTCCAGCCAAATTCATCAATTCAAAAAAACTTAAACTTTTACAAATTTCCAATTACAAATAATGTTTATTTAAACAATTTTTTATTTTTAAGTTAATTATTTTTCTTTTAACAATTTTTTAATTTAATTAAAAATTCCTTTCCATAAATATAAATATTTTGCATCACAAATATAAGTTTTTAAACATAATATACAACTATCACAATTTTTTTAAAGTTCCATTGCTATCACCATAACAAATGGAAACCAGGCGATGCAAACCGGTCAAAACCTCCAAAACATAATTCTTAATATGATATTAAACATATAATAAATGATTCTTGTCGGTATTTGATCTAAAAATTTATTTCGTTTGATTAGAACGGCTAATATAAAACTTTCAAATAGATTGGAATGTCGGTCTTACAACAGGTGGAAATGCACCGAGCGCCAGCTGAAAGACTCAAGGAACGTTGTTGAATAATGGATGGTACCTTGTTCTAATTGGAAGTAATGAAAAAATAGAACTAATTGATTAAACAACTGTAGACATATGCCACATAAGTCGAAGCATAACTCCGGGCGTTGAAGGTAAGAAATCATCAGCTAGAAGTTTGAATCAACCTAATAAATATATCGATCAGTACGTTACGAGTCAATTATGTTCGATGACCTCCCCATGAGCACGTTCAAATCAGTGAATGGTGAAGCCGAGCATCTACCACCCGAAGTCATACTTAAAGTGCCAGCAACACCCACCAATAAGTTGAAACTGTACATAAATAAATGACTTTTTGGGAAACGACAGGTTAAGTTTTCTTCAATGTAGCAGCTTTCAAAAGAGTTTTCTATAAAATCTCAACTTCGATACTGCCAATTTATTAATTACCAAATTTTTCGAATAATTTAGTCTGTTATTTCTGTTGTATTCAGTATTAATTCCAGTATAACTTACGACAATTAACGTCCAAGTTGATCTACAGGCATCACACGGAGAAGGGAAGGAATCCCAACTGGAGATTAGAACACTCAAGGAGAAATTACATAGGATCATCAAGCGACCAGAGTTCAAAAGCCTTTCATTGTAATAATGAAATACTGAAACAAGTGCCTAAAATATTGATGCTTTTAACCCGTTCACTGCTTAAAATAAAGTGTCTTACACGCCTCGAGCGAGTTATAGTCANTAAAAAAATATAAATTAATAAGAAATAAAAATAATACAATTTCAAAAAATAAAAGACAAAAAATAGATAATAAATATGGGATAAATGAGGGATATGATAATATAAATTCAATCATTGATTATAATGTAACCCCAATCGTACCTCAATATTATTTATTCCGAACCTCACAAAGTCGACATATCCAGGATTAGAAACTCTCTCATAAATAGCGCTAGGATATTTCAGGAAATGCATCAACCAATTTTTATTGATATTAGAATCTGTCCAATCAGATTGAGCTGCTTGTTTTTCAGCAGTTTCCATAATAAGAGTCGTTAATCTTTTTCTTGGCCGGGGCAAATCTTGGTAATGAAATGTAAGACACTGACTCCATATCAATAAATCTCACTGCTTATTAACTCCGGGTTCAAATCGATTTGATTGGGTAACACAATTCTACCATTTACGCATCGCATATTGATCAACTCTCGTAATTCTTTGATTGTAAACGCTGCTTGTAAAGGACCTCTACGTCCTACTAGATGGATAGTTTTCAATCTGCTTACTGACAATTGCGAAAGCACATGGTCAGGAATGTCGGTTTTCTAACAATTATTATTATTATTATCGTGGATTAATATGTCTATTTGCAACGACGAACTTTCAAAATATCAACCGGAGTTAAAAGGATTCGGGCGATATCTAGAGCTACATTTCCATGGCCAATAATGACAGCTTCTTCTCCGGTTAAATCGGGAGAAAACTGAATTGTATAAATTTTATCTTACGACATTACATCCAATTATCAAATGTCAAATATCAATCAAATATAATCTGATAATTATCTTTGTTAATATATTAAAAATCGTGAAAATATACAACATATAATGAACTGAAGAAATAAAATTTAAAAATAGGTCATCTGTTGCCTGGAAACCATTTGTTAAAATTATCAAATTCCATTTAATGATTATATAAAAATGTTAAACTTTTAACAGAAATTCTTAACAATTTTCCATTATCTTCATTAATTATTTTAGTCAATTAAAAATCTAAACCTTTACACACATAAATATTAAAATAAAATATTTTTCAAAAATAACTTTTTATGTAGGTAATTTGTTGCTTAGAAACCATAAGTAAAATTTTTACAAATTTATATTTCATATTAGACTACAATAAAAATTATATCATTTTAATTATTTATAACTTTAAATTGAAACCTTAATATATATAATTATTATATAATCTTATTCGCCAGAAAATAATTTTCATTTTGAAACTAACTGATTCTTTTTCCGGAAATCCATTGTACCATCCTACCATATCAAGGGCTGAATACACTTGTTTAAAATCCTAAATACTTTAAGTAGAACATTTATTATAATGGAATGCTAGACTTCTCCAGGAATACCCATTTTCTTATCCTGGGCAGCACCAAAAGCTAACACAATACCATGATATAATTCTCGTAACTCTTTTATTTGAAGATCTTTACCAATATTTACATTGCCGAAAAATCTAAAATTCTTATCACGAGCTACTTGTGTAAATGAATTGATAACGTTCTATAAAACACAATGAGAAGCAATATCTTAAGTGATTATTTACTTTCACTTCGGGATGATCGGGAGCTACTCCATACCGAACAAGGCCAAACGGAACAGGTAACTTTTCAAACATATCAACTTTTATATTTTGAGTACTCTTTCCAAACGATAAAAATGTTAAATTACAAATATTTAAAAAAATACTTTTAAAAGTTTTTGTGCTGTATAAAATGCAGCAGGACCACTGCCTACAATTCCAAGTCTAATCATTAAAATAATTTACAAATTATTAAAAAATAAACTAATAATGATAATAAGAGAATTGTATTATTTTAAAATAGGTACATTTATAAAGCGTTAAATAAACAATTCAAATAAATTTTTAAATATTCATATCGTGTATGTAAAATGAAAAGATAGAGGAAAAAATTGTTGGAATTTTAAAGTATTTATAAGATAATCATTTTCTTTGCTATAATTATTATAATTATAATGAAATTACTTTTACTTTTTACTTTTTTTACTTTTCTTTTATAATATAATTTATTATTATTATGATTTGATAACACAGGAAAGATGTGTCTATTCAATATTAAAAAAATAAACACAACATTTTGTCGTAATAACTCAGCACAAGTAACATTGATATTGTAGCAAATAGGCAAGATCTGAAATAAATTTAAAAAATCCAGTTGTCTTCTAAAACTCCGACCTCTCATACCAATTGAATGATCCTCACTGATACCTTCCGATGATTTTTTGATTTATTTCCTTTTTTAGAGTTGAATTTAGATATATCCTAGATTAATAGTAAACTCTTGGGAGGTGTGAGGCTTTAGAGTTTTAAGGTTCACGGTTTCTAAAGAATGTTTGTTGTGCATGAAAATTAATTTAAATCAAATATATATATTAATTTTAACATTATAATGACAATAACTTATTTTTAAACACTAATTTTTGGGTAATAACGAAATTGGAGATTTTATTTTTGTATTTTCTTTATTCATATTGGTTTGTTGGGTTTTGGATTATTTCAAGTCGGTTCTCTCTGACTCCTGTGTTCTTTAAATTAAAACAATGAACGACCCAACGTATATTGAAACAACAGGTTCACAATTTATTATCACGCTACAATTTCTGATCAAAGTTTTATACGATTCTCCGCTCGGCGTTGATGCTTTGCAAACAAACAATATTCACCTTTTGATCCTTTAGTTCTGTTGACTCTCGTTTTCCTCGGTTTCGGTTTTTTTTTGATCTCTTTTCGCCTTTCCGTATTCTTAATTCTATTTCTTCTTTTCCCTACTTCCCTAATTCGTTTACCACTTTTCCTACTGTCTAGTTCTTCGAACCCTAGCTGAGGCAGAATGCCGATTTTCTCTGATTTTCCCTTTGCTTATATACTCCTCGAAATCAAGATGACAAATGGTTATTGCCGAGCCAATCTTTCGTTTGACATTTTTTCCTACGTGTTTGCTTCGGCTGTCATCCATAATGGTCCAACGAATCCAGATAATTAATGGCCCTACCGGTCTTCCTACGCGCGCTATCTTCTCCTTACTCTTTTCCCATTAATCATTGTGTCAAGCTAATGGGCCCAAATCTTCCTTTTGTTTGCCTTTCTTCTTGTTTACCCAGCTCGGGTTTCCTTTATCTCTCGGGTTCTCCATTGGCTCGGGTTTCCCATTAGCTCGGGTTTTCCATTAGCCAATTAATTAATTAATTAACGTTTTCTGTTTTCATACGTTTGAATGTTTTTCGACCCTTCCTAACCCTCTTCCGATAAATCCCTAACCATCATCTTGTTGACCATTAGCTAATCTATACCTGTCCCGTTTTTCCCATTCGATTTCGATGATTTTTCCATTTATTGATTTTTCTCGGATTTCCGGATTCTCGCCTTTCGTAATTGCTTTTTGCATTTTCTAATACTGTTTCCATCGCACTTTCCTTTACTATTAATTCTGTGCACGATCCCACTTTTATTTGCCTTTTTTCCTCGCTTAATTTCCATTTGACTTATTATCCTAAATTTTTTCTTTAAAAAATTTTTTCGTCCTCGAAATATGTTTTTGATGTCTTTTAAAACTGTGAATAAAATTTAGCTAATAACGATCGAAATTAAACTTTCATAATTTCTTCTCAAAAATTAATAATAATTAAATTAAAATCGAAATTAAAACTCAAATCTAATAATAATTGAATTTTTCTTTTATCATTATCATAGCAATTAAAACCGTTCTTGGATACTAAAGAATTGGTTATATTGTATATCTTATCTGGTTGACAGGTGTTGTCATCCTAAGCCGGTTAAAGCGTATCATCACAAAGTTAATCATAAATCAATGGTTATAAAAATGTAACCAAATTTGGGCTCCCATAAACACCAGAATTTTAAAAATGCCAGAGATGTATAAATTTTTCAGATATTCGACAGACTTGATCACGTATATAGATCAATCCATTCTGTAGTCTAGTTGGTGTGGACTATCATATTCTCTTAGATCATAATGCTCATGTTAAAGCAAGGAGAGAAAATATAAACGAATCAGCCACTCTAAAAATAATGAAATTTCTAGATACACACCACAGTAAGAATCGATAGTACATTAACTTTGGCAACGATTTTAAATATAACACACATT
This sequence comes from Schmidtea polychroa, assembly GCA_959609185.1. Taxonomy (NCBI): domain Eukaryota; kingdom Metazoa; phylum Platyhelminthes; order Tricladida; family Dugesiidae; genus Schmidtea; species Schmidtea polychroa. The sequence goes on along the minus strand of CAUHTR010001961.1, from coordinate 28,100 downwards.
ACAATAGTCGACCAAGCTGGTCTGAATTTTCAATTGTGTATGTGTGTATTATCATTATAACCCGCATCTCTGTGCATGCCTTTTTACAAATCGACGTGTGTGTCAATGTGTGTGTCCCCCTTTCAGCAATTCCTTACACTTACTATATTATTGAAGTGATTGAAAATATGTATGCAGTTTTCTTAAGATTTTCCTTGAACACACTATCAGTATTTGTGGAACACACTAGTATCAATTCTAACGAAACCACTGAAGTAAAGAAAATTTTTCTTCAATCAAACGATAATTTGTAACGAGAGGGAGAGAGAGAGAGAAAACTGCATACATAATTAATCTCACAAATATTTTAGCTGATAAGGCTGTTGTGTTGTTTTGTTCAATCTAATTTTCCAATAGAAACGAGTTTAATCAAATTGATCAATGAAATTTATTTAGCACAGCAGATGAATGCTTGTTTTCTCCATAATTCCTATCCCATCAGCTTATAAAACTTTCTCAGAAATTGATGCCATTGTATTTACGTGTGCTTGCTCTAAAGAAATTTGAATCCAATAAGCCAGCAAAGATTTATCTTCATAGATGATTTTTTATCAATTTGAAAAACCTTTATTATTTGTCATCGGATTTCTTTGGTAGATTAGAATATTCGGGCATCGGAATCTCAATGCCATACCTTACAGATTGAATTGGAGCAGATGGTATGTGTCGAACGATCAAAATTTCAATGATGTTTATCCACTGTACGTTTCTGGTTCAACAATAATTGTCAATGAAAAACTTTAACAAAAATCAGTCACGCTATTCCGTTTGTAAAATATTTCCCATTTGATGACGTTTATTTGGGTTTCGTTTCTAAATCAACCAACATCGAGGTAGTCAGTGATGCACGCATCTTATCAGATTATAAATGTGGACTACTTTGCTATGAAGATGTAGACAAGAGTATTGCTGTTCATGTACCAAATTATTTATCTAAACTTGAATATTTTTATCTTAAAAATGCCAAAGGACAACTTTTCTATTCTCTTCATTTTAATTTTGTATTGATAAATTCTGTAATGAAAATAATCAATTTTAGCTATATTATTTCTCATTCAATGCCTCCCGCCCAAATCGAACCCCGCCTAAGCAAATGGTTCAGAATCCACCGTCCTCAAATGTCGCAATCAATGGGAATTCTCTTCTATCCACTTCAAATTCGACACAAAGTGAGACTGACAAAAACGTGTGTTTTAATACTTCTTGTTTATAGATAAAACTCAATTCACAGATGGCCCACCAGCGACCAATAGATCCCGAACCGCCCAACAGCAATCCCCAAGTGGCTTTCCCTTTTTTTTTGAAGAGACATGCGTTATTTTATTCTATGTATGTTTGAATGAATGTTTGTTGGTAAGATGAATATTGTCCAAGTTAGATGTTGAATGTTTTTTTTCTTTTTTTATTTCCCCGTTGGATCCAATTTTATTTCCACAATTTAAATATATTACGGTGACATATAAAGATGATGGAAGACAGGCATAATTCCTCATGTTTGAGTCAGTAAACGCATAATGTTGTATTATTTTTTTATAAATGATCCATATCAATTTCAGAATGACATAGATTATACCCAAATTTATAAATATAGAATCATTATTTAATTCACATTTTTTGAGCATATTGTATTCATCTTTATTGTTTGTATTTTGCATCAAATTATTTTTGAAATTTGGTAGATTCAAATGAGATATGTTTTCCAAAACCAACACTTTTTCATAAGATATTTCATTAGTCTGAACTATCGATGAATTCGCATTGAATGTTTCGACCGTTGCTATTTCTGAAAGTAATTGAGTATGATCATCAAATATACATTCGCCTTCTCTCACACAACCCTTTAAGTAAGTAACTTGATCTTTTACACTGCAACTATACAGCTGACACTTATCTTTAATATTCAAATTTTTTTGATCATCATTTTCCGAAAAGATATCACTACCTTTCGATTCACTAACAGGATTATATTTGTTAACTATTAAATTACTCCTGTGATCTTTAGATTCATAATTACATGAGGAAGAATTAATTTCCATATCAAAAGTCTTCAAATCATTAAAAATATTTGAGTGTTCATAACAAACATTCGGATGATACGGGAAATCACTACTTCTAAAATTTTGTTTGAAACATTGGACCTTATAATCTTTGAGCTTGTTACAATCATCCATCATTCTTTCAACACTTGAAAGTTTCTTTATTAAGTCAAACACATCATCATATTGTAACATAGCAGCCGTCGATTTCAAATCATTGTTGATACCCTTCAAAAATGTATCGATAATAATATTATGAACATTAATGTCATCATTAACAGAGTTTATTGAGAAAGCCTTTCTCGCCAATGAAATCAAAGTGTACCCATATTCACTAATGGATTCATCTGATGCTTGTATTCTTTGAAAAAATGTTTTCTTCGTCATCCTTTTAATATCAGGGCATACAAATTTACTTTCCAACGTATCTTTTAATTTATTCCAGTCATTTTCAACTATTTTCTTATTTATTTGCTTCCAGACTTCTTTGGCTGTTCCTTTCAAATATAACGGAAATCTCTGCACCATTATCTCTTCTGACCATCCATATGCTGACGCATACATATAGTAATCGTCCATAAAATCAGCGAACTCAACAGGGTCTCCTCCATATTGGTTGACTGGTAATTTTTGGCAACTAGCCATTTGGGTTTGTTTCTGACTTCTGAGGTTATATTGGTTCACTTTGAGCTAAACTTCAAACGTTAAACAATAATTTAAAATTACTTTTCAACTTCTTTTAAATCTCCCAATAATAGCCTTTAATAATCTCGTTAGCACTATTTTCACAAATTTTTCACGACTTTCAATGATTCTCAGCCGACTTTCGATCACGTCGGGCTCACCAGAATATATGTTGGGTTTTGGATTATTTCAAGTCGGTTCTCTCTGACTCCTGTGTTCTTTAAATTAAAACAATGAACGACCCAACGTATATTGAAACAACAGGTTCACAATCTATTATCACGCTACAATTACTGATCAAAGTTTTATACGATTCTCCGCTCGGCGTTGATGCTTTGCAAACAAACAATATTCACCTTTTGATCCTTTAGTTCTGTTGACTCTCGTTTTCCTCGGTTTCGGTTTTTTTTTGATCTCTTTTCGCCTTTCCGTATTCTTAATTCTATTTCTTCTTTTCCCTACTTCCCTAATTCGTTTACCACTTTTCCTACTGTCTAGTTCTTCGAACCCTAGCTGAGGCAGAATGCCGATTTTCTCTGATTTTCCCTTTGCTTATATACTCCTCGAAATCAAGATGACAAATGGTTATTGCCGAGCCAATCTTTCGTTTGACATTTTCTCCTACGTGTTTGCTTCGGCTGTCATCCATAATGGTCCAACGAATCCAGATAATTAATGGCCCTACCGGTCTTCCTACGCGCGCTATCTTCTCCTTACTCTTTTCCCATTAATCATTGTGTCAAGCTAATGGGCCCAAATCTTCCTTTTGTTTGCCTTTCTTCTTGTTTACCCAGCTCGGGTTTCCTTTATCTCTCGGGTTCTCCATTGGCTCGGGTTTCCCATTAGCTCGGGTTTTCCATTAGCCAATTAATTAATTAATTAACGTTTTCTGTTTTCATACGTTTGAATGTTTTTCGACCCTTCCTAACCCTTTTCCGATAAATCCCTAACCATCATCTTGTTGACCATTAGCTAATCTATACCTGTCCCGTTTTTCCCATTCGATTTCGATGATTTTTCCATTTATTGATTTTTCTCGGATTTCCGGATTCTCGCCTTTCGTAATTGCTTTTTGCATTTTCTAATACTGTTTCCATCGCACTTTCCTTTACTATTAATTCTGTGCACGATCCCACTTTTATTTGCCTTTTTTCCTCGCTTACTTTCCATTTGACTTATTATCCTAAATTTTATTTAAATTTTTAATTTTAATTTACAGACCTCAACAGGTTTATTCACAAGTTTAATTAAATATCAAAATAAAACATTAAGTAAATAAAAAAAGAAAAACCTTCCAAAATTAATAATAAACACGATAAATAAAATAAATTAACAGACGCAGCAAATTTTGCAAAATATTATATGCAAAAAACAAAACTATAAAAGACAAAAAAGAAATTCGAAATGCATCATGGCGATGATAAAAATGAAAAATAAAATAAATAATTTCAAGGAATAAATAGATATGGAAAAAGAAAAAAAATTAAAAATTAAATAATATTTCGAATTTTTTTAGCTCTATAAATTTTGCACACCACAAAACTTATATAGTAAATATATGCAAATGCTAATACAAAACAAGATGCTTAATGTTTATGTTTTTGTTGAGTTTTGAAAATTCATATTTTTGTCAGAACTCTTGAGAATTCTTGAAGAAATAAAGCCATATCGACTTAATTATTTTTCTTTATTAAAATTCTATAAAAAATCTTTGATTTTTATGATAAATTTGCACGGAAGCTTTAATTATTTCAAACTATCGAACAATGCTTAAAATTAATTAAACATACTGACCTCTGCACCTCAAATTCTTAGACAATGTATCAGTAGAACGCGCCCGTGTCGATGGATTTTGAGACAGGAGTTGGTAACAAGCCAACATAATCTCTTTTAGGAACCTTGATCACATCATGCCCCATGTTCTAGACTAATCATTGCTTTAAGACAACAGGGAAATATATTTTCATGCATTATTGATAATCATTGTAAGTCAATTTTGTACATTCTACGTTTTTAATTAAAATTAAAGTCTTCAGCATTTTCACCATAATAAACAATTAATATCAAGGTTAACAAAATTTTATTATACAATAAACTAAGTGATCACACAAGTCGATAAAAGGTTTTTGTTTCAAGGTGCTTTTGTCAGAACAAATAATATATAAAACACACAAAAGTGTACAGAGTAAAAAGAGTTATTTAAAGTTGTGTAAACGGAGATTGTTTCATTAAAGTGTGTAATAAAAGAACATTGTAATTGTGATAATTTCGAATAAATACTATTGTGCTGGGTTGTTCAATTTGTTTAATAAAATGACACCAAGGAGTCAGGCAGTGATACCGAGTTGCATTAAATACCTAACACATTTAAATACCTAAGGGTAAATCCAGGCCTGACTACAAGAACTTCAAAATTAATATCAATTTTAGTTCAAGAAATTTTCAAAATTTACTCTAATGTTTTGTCGGACATTGAATTTCTATATTAAGATTTGATATATTTCATGTCGGAAAACGCACGTTCACAAATATATGTACTATCAAACAGAAAATAATTTTAAGCCAAAATCGCACAATTTTGGATATTTGTCTTTTGGAAACATTTTGAATAAATTTACGCCAGTCTCCGGACTTGATTTGAAAGAAATTCGTCTGCTTGCAATTCACAGTTTAATTTGAAATTTAATATCGATTTCTTCAACGTCGACTGTGAACGGATTATTAAATAATTTATCCCAATATTTTATCACATAATGTTTCCACATAAAGCTTGCTGATTAATAATGCAGTGCAACATTTGACAATTAATGCCATTTTTCTTTAGCAGTCCAGCAGGTCCTACATTTTCCCAACCATTGATTTTACTTCATCAGTTACAATGATAGTGCATTTTTCAAAATCACTATCCATGCACACAACATTTTTGAGTTCCTCATAAATATCTAACCCTTTTGTTGTTGATTGTAAGGAAATCAATTTCAAGAAATCCTACGAAACATGAATATCTACATCCACTGTCCGTATAAAAATCAGCATTTGACTGGTATGGGATATGTCAGTTCTTTCATCAAGCGCAATTGAAAATGATATACAATTTTTTACTATATCCGCTAATTTTTCAACTAAAAAATCAACTAAAATTCGTCTTTGCATTGGTTTATTGGGACAGAGAAATTGATTCGAATTGTTTTGCCAGTATCTCCTCTCCAAATGCTTCAGCCATTTTGATTGCACACTTTTTAATAATTTCATTATCAGTAAATGGCTTTTTAGCTTTGAAAATTTCTTTTGTAACTACTTAAAAAGCAGACACAGATGCATCCTGAGCCTTACCTGTAAAGGTGATAAATAATGTTAGCCGATTAAATTGTTTTTTCAAACATTCAATTATGACGATTAACGACTCAACAATGTATTGCTGTATCATGCTGTGACTGATACTGGCGCTTCAAATTATATTATATACATCAGTATTTATCAGACATATCAAACATACATAATTTTCTTTCCGTTTTGTTGGGCTGATAACTCAGTGAGTCCTAACCACCATATAAAATAACTAAATAGGAATTAAGTTAGGTGGGGAATTAGCCAAGTAGAAAGGGAGAATAAAGAGTGAGATGAAAAAAATGATAATCAGAAATAAAAATAACAGAAAAATCAATAAAAACCTTAAGTAAATACCCCTAAGAAAGAAAAATAAAAAAAATAATAGCCATAAAAGGAAGAAATAACGAGAAAATTAAAATGATAATAACAAAAAGAAAAAATAGAAATAATAATTAAAGAAAAAATAAGTAAAGCATAAAATCACGAGAAAATACCCCAAAATCAACAAAAGAAAAGAAAATAAGAATATTAAAAATTAATTATTAATAAAATCACTAAAAATAATAAAAAAAACATAAGAAAAGAATAAAAAAGAGAAAAAACACAATAGTACAACCTTACTGGATTCTGATTGGACAGAATCCAGTATATAAGAAAATAGAACGGCTAATTCCCCCAGTTTTTAATTTTACAATTTAGCCACAACATCTTAAGATCGTAACCATTCAACATAACCATCGACCATGCGCGTACGCAGGGGGGGGGTTACTGGGGGTTTAACCCCCCCCCCCATGATTCCAACAAGAATATAAAAAACTATAATTAATAAATATATAAACTTAAAACAATTTAAGAAATATTCCGAATGCCGATATATATATATATATATAAATAACCCCCCCCTCTATATATATAAAAATAATATATATACCCCCCCCCCCCGTCCCCCATGGATTCATCCTGCGTACGCGCATGCCATCGACCAAGACAATAATTCTCAATAGATAACATTCACCTTATTGCGGATACCACTGACGATTTATCAACGTAAGAAGTATTGGAAATGTAAAAATTTTATTTTGTTTGCTATATATTTATGCATTAGTTTATATTACTTGATATTATATGTTAATAGTAAAAATTAAACTTTCATAAACGAATCTCTTTTCTTTTGATTAAAGCATTTATTTAATAATGATATAATAATGTAATTTTCATATATTTGGATGGACGACTAGAATGTGAAATGCTCAGAGAAAATCTCACGATATCGATTGAAAAAGAATATATAATCAATTTACCATCGTTCTTTAAATTCCAGATTTTCATTCAGAATTTTTTGCACTCATTTAATGGTGGTAACTATTGTTAATATTACTGGCCTGCCGAACTTTGATTTGAACTTCGATTCAGACCAAAGTTCAAACACTTCGGAAACTTCGGACTTCGGCAATAGACCCTGTACGATCCAAATAGTGAAATTTTGCTTGACCGATAATAAATTATTATTGTTCCGTGATTATTTACATTAAAATTAATGGCGACACGCAAACAATGAAAGTAAATAAAATCTTAGTTGTTGTTGTTCATTTTTCTTTACTATCGATTTTCCTTTCTACGGCTATGTCATACGAACACTGACAAGTCTAGCCTAGCCGTGGCTGTGTCGCTGTGTACACAATAGCCGTTCATGTTCATGCATCTCTATTCTCTACACTATAGCAGCCCTATACGTCAATCTCCGACTATTCTTAGCATAATCTCGATTGATTCGAGCCACGATATCGGGGGGCAGGCGCTTGAATAGGCATGGCTTGCGAGGCTGAGGCTACTGTAATACCACAATCAATTACCGATCGCAATCTAATAGGCCTAATAATAATTTTACTCTGTCCGAAATTTATTGCTTGGGCACTATTAGACTTGGAATTGTTGAATGAATGTGACATTGATGCAGGCAGACGTGGAACCTTCGTTCGCGATAACGGGTCAAGCATGGTGAAGGCCGCTAGTGTTGCAGGCTTATCAGATCTAGGCTGCTACATACACACGATTCAGTTAGTGGTGGGTGCAGGATTAAAGAAGACGCAAAAGGCTGTCATTGATGCAGTTGCAGCTTCCCGCAACATTGTAACCCACTTCCGGCATTCACCATTAGCCAATGATCGACTGGAAGAGATTCAAAAATCTTTTCAGCCGGATGCTGCCGGAAACCCATATCCCGTCCACCGCCTGATACAAGATGTACAGACAAGGTGGAACTCCACGTTTTATATGTTGGAACGTTTGATCGAACAGAGAAAAGCAATAGCTCTCTACATCCAAGACAACGAAGTCACCAATCTGACAAACAATCAGTGGAAATTAATCGAAAGGGTCGTGTCGACATTGCGTCCATTTGAAGAGGAAACGCGGAATGCTAGTTTGTCAACTGCAACAAGCGGAATCATTATTCCAAGTGTGCGTGTACTTCAGGCAGTTTTGACGAGACCAGCAAAGGAGGGTGACGACCTCTGCATTCAAACAATGCGTGCTGAAATGCTTGCGGATCTCAGCCGCAGGTATGCTAACGTTGAAAATAATAAGTTGTGCGTGTTATCTACTGCTTTGGATCCAGTGTACAAGCTTCGTCTCTTTAACGCGGAAACTGCTGCCACTGCAAAACAATGGCTTCTGGATGCAATGAATGCTGTAACGTCGACGGACAACTCGCGTGATGAAGTGCCAGCAGGCCCAACACCTTCCACATCATCTTCATCAGCCACATCTGCTTTGGATAGCTACTACGACGACATGCTTGGAGCTACACAATCCAACTCTACAGATTCCGGTAATCTCCAACAACAGCTCGATGCATATTTAACGGAAGCGTGCAACCAACGACACTCGCCTCCAAAAGATCCAATAGAATATTGGAAATCAAGGCAATACACCTATCCTCAACTTGCACTGGTCGCCAAACAATTCTGTGCTTCTCCTCCTTCCAGCGTGGATAGTGAAAGAACCTTCAGTTTGGCTGGTCTTATATGCGATGACCGTCGATCAAACTTAACACCAGCCAAAACTGAGATGCTACTATTTTTAATGAAAAATCTCGATGTGGTCCGTTTTGACTACTAATAAACTAATGAATTCTATTAACTCATCGGACAAGATGTATATATTTATATAAACACATGTATTTTTTTATTTTTTCGTTTCACGTTACTTTGCTTGTTGCGAACAGATCTATGTTATATAATTTACATCCATGTTTCAAAAGACAACAAAATGAACACTTCTCAATATCTTGTATTATCACCCATTGTATAATTTTTTCAGTTTTATTGATATGATTCATTTTATTAATTATTAATAAAAATAATATCAAAATTATCAATAATGTTACATTTTTTAAATAACTGTTGATAATAAAAGGTAGTTATTACAATTTATTTTAATTTTGGTTAGCGTTGATTCCTTTCTTGGTATAATATGCGTCTTGAATCGCCGTAGGTCATTGAAGTAGGTACAGGTCCCTAAATTATTTTCGCGCACCAGACATTTGATTCGACTTCGGCTTCGGCCAAATAGTAATTTAAAAATTTGAACTTCGGACTTCGGCAAAAAAGTCACTTCGGCAGGCCCCTGGTTAATATCTATAAAATTTTAACAATGATGCAATTATAATAAATATTCCAAAATGTACCTCTTCCTGTTGTTGGAAAACATGTCATATTTTCCACACTTCTAAAATAGTTGAAATAGTACACTAGAAATAATAAAAGACGAAAACATCAAAAATTTAAATTTATATACATAATTTTCCATATGCACTTACTTAATTTGATGTGTACGCTAAGCATAAATAATTACACAAGAAAAATTGTAAAAGCAAAACGCATTTAGAAATTCTAAATATGTAGTAAAAAATAAACTACATAGCACTTGTGTGTTTAGTTTCATGGCAAATTAAACTGGGCAAAAATACTACAAAATAGTACCGTATTTTAGCGCATATAACGCGCACGTTATACGCATTTTTACAAACCGTGCACCCCCCATGCGCGGTATCTGTGGGTGCGCGCTTTATGATTTATATTTTACACGTGTCGGCTTTGCCAGTGGAAATATTTTTATGATGTGACAGTAACCCTACCATCGGTTTTATTGTTTTTTGTAATCAGATACCGCGCGCGTTATATGCGCTAAAATACGGTACTGATATTAATATTCTTTGTGTGTGTGCATGTGTGCTATAACTGTTAGGTTCAATGCGGTACTCGATCTAACACAAAAAGGTTTGACTCCGCAGTTGGTTTAATAGGTTGCGCATATAACGTATGGTTATTAAATGAATAAATAACAATATAATTTTTACAAGAATTTATTCAAACTAATTAAATTACAAAACTTGTTAGATAATAAAACAACACTGGCTACGCTCAAAGTACAGAAAATCGGTTATTCAAACCGTCCTGAAGGTTATTACAAAGTATCAAGGCTGGCCCTAAATGCGCCAACTGCCCGATATAGGTGCTCAAGATAAAGACGAGGGTGAATCCCGTAAATTTTAAGCTATAGTCTAAATCCCAGAAATGGATAAGACTTAATTTTTCAACAAATATTTTAACAAATAAAAGATAATAAACTAACTAATTTTTTATCTGGAACTAATTAGGTAAATATAAATAGAGAGAACCAGATAATGGTTATGATCTATTCCAACTTGAGTTTGTCAAAAATTCCAAATAATTTGCTTAGAGAGATGTCAACTTTTCAATCAATTTGTATCACGTAATTCCACTTAAATTAGAATTATAATTATGCGCTTGCGATAATCGAAATTGTTTAACTATATTTGGATTCAGTCTGACTTTCTTCTAATTAAGATTTATTGTGAGCCTTCTCGTCAACTTTTACAAATGGGTCCTCTTTAAATTTTGTCTGTTTAATGGTCGTCCCCAAACTAAAATTTGTAGCAGTATTTATGTTAACTATCTCTACTTTTAGTAATTGTTTAATTACTAAATATATATTAAAATACTATTATTATTTATAATCTATATATAGTAATTTTTTATTGCTATTTATATTTTAATTCTAACTATAGTAATTATTTTCTATTTTAAGTAATTATTAAATACTATTTATAATTTATCTTTATTCCTTTCCTAAAATCTCTTTATGTCCGAAACTTGGTTCCTATTGAACCCCAACATAACTACGAAATAAAATATAGGAAAGTCTAGTTTCATGACAAGCTAGATTAGAAAATAAATAAACATTATTGATGTTCACAGATCATATTTAAAACTGACAAAGGTTTAAAAACCAACAAAGGTTTTTTTTGTAATTTTCCAGTATCGAAATTGTTGACGGGCAATAGAATATGATTCGATGGTCCGCCAGTTGTACAGCACTGGTCTATATAATGAAGACACCGCTCAATGCATAAAAAACGTGTATTGGTACTAATGAAAGGTGCTACAGACACAGACTGATGTCAAAGTGATAGTGGATTAGTTTGACATATAAAAAAGTAATCGAAAGATAAAAAAGCTTTAACTCAAAATAGAGTATGGAGTTTGAGAGTGAATTGGAGTTAGCCCATATGATGCCAGTGAAATTTATAATGCAGTATTTAAGGGGAAATTCATATGATGCAAGTGACGCTTAACATACTAAGTTATTCATGGCTTTCATAATTGGAGAAATCGAATCGCAACATTTTTTAAAATTATTACTTACAAGTAGCATTTTCGTCGAAAATTGTTTTTCTAGCCATTTCTATGCTGATAACCTAAGCACCCTAAAACTCTCAAACCAGAAAGTAGCCGTCGTTGCTTAAAAAGTGAATAACTATAATCCGAACTGGAATAGCAATGAAATTTTTGCCAATTCAATGCTGAATCTCACAATGATGACATTTTTTCTGTTACATTTAAATGTCAAAAATTCATCCATAATTATAACAAATAAAAAGAGTTGTCTAGATTCATGTAAAAAACAAAATTCAAAAATAATAATTAAAGTAAAAAAAATTATTTAAAAATTGAAATTAATATTTTCCGGGTGAAACGGATATGAGCATCTATCAAATGATAAGATAAAAGCGAATATGGTAATATAAAATCAATTGGGGGTCATCAGAAAAAATGATTAAAGAAATAAAAGCTAATAAATTAATTAATTGCAAAAATAAATTAATTAAATTAGTAGCAGACTTTTTTTGACTTGACAGGCAAAAAGGAGATAAAGTAAATCCATTGAAACTGCATTGACAAAATTTCAGAGATTGTAAAGCGTAATATTAATAAAAATTTCTTGTGTTGAGTAGTTACAACAATTGGTTCCATCTAAAGATTTATTAATATTAACACATAGTGATCACTCTTAAATAGTAATGTATATTGCACAATAACTAAGACATTGTATTGAATTACGCAATATACTCTGAACTGCTTCACATTTGGTCCTTGGCCTCTAATGTAATATAATTACTCTCCCCTTCATAAGATTGATGCCATCTCTTTAACCATTCGATTCGTCGTTGCCTCGTCGTATCTGGATATTGCAATTCAACTTGATGATTTGAAACAAATCTAAGAATTTTATATGGACCATCATATTGAATATCATTTTTGTTTCTTCTACGTGGTTCTCGTCTTACTAGTACCTTCTTCCCCACTTCAAAATGTCGTTTAATTCTTTTGTCTTTTTCGAATTTCCTCATCTTTTGCGCAGCTTGCTTGTTATTCTTTTGTGCTTGTTCCGAAATATCGTGTACTTGATGTTTGAGTCTAGAATTAGCGTGTAATGTTATTTTCCGTCCATATACTATCTCAAATGGTGAATATTTTGTAGAACTTTGATAAGTTGCATTTATACTGAATTCAATTCGAGGCAACAGTTCGTGCCACTGTTTTTCAGCACAGCCCCTTTCATCGTCGTCACAAGTAAATCTCTCATTGTTCTGATAGCTCTTTCCACTAAGACATTCGACTGATGTTGATATGGCGAGGCGAATTCTTACTTTATTCCAAGTTGTTCTAATTTTTCCTTAAAATATTTGTTTTCAAAATTTCGCCCTCTGTCTGTCAATATACTTTGAGGTTTACCATATTTGTAAATCCAGTTGTTCATTAGCGTCTTCAAAATAGTTTTTTCATCTTGGTTTTTTGTAGCCGTTAGACTTACTAATTTGCTAAACCTATCAATAATAACGATAACATACTTTTTGTCGGTTGACGTTCTCTCCATGAAAGAAACATCCAACACAATCTGTTCTAGAAATTCAGAACTTCCGTGTGGAATTAAAATTTCCTTTGTCTTCCTTTGGTCTATTTTCCTTCTTGCACATGTGACACATCGTTTTACTGTCTCTTTAACGGTTTCTTGCATTTTCGGCCAGAAAATATTCCCTTCCAAATAATGAAACAGTTTCTTAATTCCAACGTGACATAAATCTTCATGTATTTTAATCACTAGTTTAGATTGATAGCTTTTTGGGATTATCACTAGATCTATTTTGTCTGATTCCAATACAAGCATATTATCCGATATCTTTAACCGATCTTTATATCTGAATAAAAAACTATTTAGAAACGATTCCTTCCGAACATCTATCTGATTCTTAAGAATTTCCATCACTTCCTGGAACAATTTATCTTTCTTCTGTTCTTTCATAATTTCTAATATTGTCTGTGTTTTTTGTATCAAATTGATATATCTTACTCTTGATCTTTCTTGTTTATGTTGTACATGTGCTGTCTGACACTATGCACATAAACTACCCTCGATCCTTGATAATCCATCTGCGTTTGCATGTTCTTCACCTTTCCGGAATTTCAATTGGAAATCGTATTCCGATATATTAGCCATCCATGTCTGAAATTGTGGACTTATTGCTTTTTTATTCGTGTTCATAAATACTAAAGCTTTGTGATCTTTTCAAGCCACGAATTCTTTCCAATAAATACTGTCTAAAATATAAAAAATATTCATGCAATGCCAATAACTCTTTCCTTGTTACGCAGTATCTCTTTTCATGGGACGTCAGATTTCTTGAACCGTATGCGATAACTATTTCTGAACCGTCTTCTTTTATTTGACTCAACTGCTCCAATAGCTTCAAAATAGGCATCAGTATCCAAAATAAATTTACGGTCTATACGAGGAAAATCAAGAATAAGTGCTTGTGTTAAGGCTTTTTTAAGTTGTCTAAAACTGTTTTCACAATTTTCTAACTATTCTATTGTTTTATCACAACTTGACGCTGCTGAATGTAGGGGTGCTGCTATTTTAGCATAATCTTTGACAAATCGTCTATAGTAATTTGTGAAACCTAGAAATGATCGAAGTTGTTTAGCACACTGTGGTTTCGTCGCTTCTGTAATTGACTTGATCTTCTCTGAATTTGTCTGTATTCCATCTTCACTGATGATGTGACCAAGGAATTTTAATTTGGTTTTGTAAATTTCGCACTTCTCCGGATTTATTCTTAGTCCTGTTTTTTTATTCTTTTGAAAACTTCTCGCAGTCGCTCATCATGTTCAGACTAGTCCTTGCCATATACCAGAATATCGTCTAAATAAACAATTGCTCAATTAAACAATATACCTTCTAACATCGTGTGCATTAATCACTGAAATGTTGCTGGAGCCGTTGATAATCCAAATGGAAGTCGATTGAAACAAAATTGACCTTCTTTGGAACTAAAAGCCGTTTTTTCTTGTGCTTCTTCTGCTAATGCGACCTGATAGTATGCTTGTCCAAGATCTAAAGAAGAAAAGAATTTAGATCCTCATAGGTTATCGAGTAATTGGGATATGTTAGGAATAGGGAAAGATTCTCTTTCTGTCATCTTATTCAACTCTCGATAATCTACGCACATTCTTATTGAGCCGTCTTTCTTTCCTACTACAACCAATGGGGAGCTCCATGGACTTTTACAGCGTCTTATAACTCCAGCTTTTGTTAACTCTTTTATGATATCGTCAATTTTCTGTTCTAGATGCATCGGTTTTCGTCTTGGAAATTGCATTGTTGGATTCCCAGATGTATTAATTTCGTGCTCTACGATTCTTGTGAATCCTAAATCAAATCTGGCTGCCATAAATATTGACCCGAATTCATCTAATAATTTGTTAATTGTTGGCAATTCATTCCTTTTTTGCTTTTTGTCTTCTCTCGTAATTAGTATAATTGCTAATCTTGTCTTGGATTCAATATTGTTAATTTCCATCAACTGCACTCCAAATGCTTTCAAAGTATCTATCCCACCAACAAAACCTGGAAATATATTTTTAATAACAATTATTTTGATAGTCCTCATCTTATTGTGCCAATAAACATTTACTTCTGTACATCCCTGTGATTTTGAGTTCCTGGAAAAACTCCACATATTTTGATTTCACTGCTGCTTAAACGTGGACTGCCAATTTTATTCCATGTCTCCTCATTCATCACTGTAATTGAAGCTCCAGAATCCCACAACATCTCAATCTCAACATCATTTATCATCATCTTGCTCCATTCTCTTCCATCTGACGTCGCATANCAAGGTGAGGACATTGAAAGAATGAATTCTACCCCAAGAAGATCTAGGGAATTAACACAAAAGAATCAGAAATATTTCTATCTGAATATCCCATTCATCAGTGACATACTCGACTTCAAGATCCTGAAAGAACTTAAACGTACCGGTCTTCCAATTCGGATAGCACATAAATCTTGGACATTGAGAAGGGCTCTGGCAGGCAACATAAATAGGGAAAACAATTGCACAATGAAAAACTGCCAGACACCGAAAGATATGTGCTTTAGAAAAAACATCGTCTATTGCATCACGTGCAATGTATGCAATGAAATCTACATTGGAAGTACCCTCAGGACATTGCACCAAAGAGTTAAAGAACATCTAGAGCCTGGTGGAACATCCTCGTTGGGCAGACATCTCCGGCAGTGTCAGCCAACAGAGGAAAGAAAAAAATATTTCAATAGAAATCATAGCTAATGGAAACATCCAAAAGAAAAATGTCAGAATCAAAGAAGCAATTCTCATCATAAACAGACAGCCAAAGATCAACACTAAAGAAGAAATCAATGAAATCATGAATTTGATCTGTTGTCATTGACTTTGAGAATAACTGACAATATATAAAGAAATTAAAAAAAATAGAATAAATTAAAAAGTAATAATTAGAATAATATAGAAAAAAATTTTAAAAAAATAGGGTTTGAAAATCAAAATTGACACATTTATTGAAATATTTAAATAGCATATATAAGTAGTTATTGGAGGCTTTATTTAAAATATTTTCAAATATTTTATTAGGCTTCTAAAAGCTAATTATAGAAGCTGTAAAAAATTTAAAAATTTTTAGTTTGTGTCATTTTGAAATTTTAAATGTATAAAATATAAAAAATAATAAAAAATTTTAAAATTTTAAAAGTTTTTAGTAAAACAATTCGTTATATTTACAACCAATGAGAATTAAGAGAAAAGAAATAAAAGAAAGATTGAAAGGTATTTTGGGGAAGAACATTGCTAAATTCCAGGAGATTGACAAGGACTATCGTATAGTCGAAAATTCTTTCATTAAATACATTATTTGCAGCAAAAGGCTTAAATTATCATTTTATTGTTTTAAATAATAAATGCTGCTACCAAGCAATCCTCATTTTATATTATTATTATTATTATTATTATTAAGATTTACAAAATTATTATTAGTTTTCACATCATAAAAGTGATAATAAATTAAGACATTAAAAGATATATTAAATCACAAATCAATTCGATAATAATACGTCATCTATATCAATATCATTGTAAATTACAATTTGTAATCATCATTGAAATCTGAACTTAGACCTCCGAATAGTGGACGAATTTCTGAAAATACTTGATCAAGATCTAAAGCATTTATTCATAAATAATGCCAAAATGCGAGACTGGAATTTTTCCCCACCCATAATCGTTTGACAACGTTGTTTGACAATGCAATTTTTTTAAATCTATTTTTAAAAGTAAGAAGTTGGTAGTTGCGCGTCCCTATCCTAGTCTGTGGCGCAGAATATACTACGCTGTTGTTGTAGCAGACTAAATATGACTGGGGCTCAATCTCTGCTCTGACTAATCTCACACCCTTAGCTTTCAAACTATCTTTCTCCTCTAACAAGCTATAGCACTTGGGCCTTAAGAAAATCCACTCCTTATATTCAAGACCTTTACTTTCATCTATAAACTTCCCTATCACAGAATCAAGGTTTCTCAATATCCTCATTCATAAATTCATTCAAGACAAAATCAATATCATCATAGTTCCATACAAAGTCAGCATAAGGAAGCTTTTGGCTTAAGGCCCAACCCTACAAGTTGTTGATATCAATGTACAAGAGTTCTGTGTTTTCAGAACTTGCAACATAATGTTTGTTAACAAATGGTAACCCACCCCGTATCCCTCCTTCATAAAAATTAAACATTTACATGTTCTGCAGAAGTTCAATGGATTCCGTTAATGTCATGAGCGCTGAGGCCTATGACATACCGGGAATTCCATAGAAATTAAGAGGCTCAAGACCATTGTAAGCAATGGCCTTTTCGCGGAATTGTTGGAAATTGTCTGCGAGGAGAAACATGTCTAATTTAAGGTATGTTAACATATAGTCTAACATATTGTTGCAATTTTGCTGAGTCCAAATAAGTTTGCCTAATGCTTACTCATCATTAGACACGGAATCCCAAATAGCAGGCCACTCAAGAGTCTATTCCAGAACCTCAAGCAATGTAGCGAAGTCATGAGGAAAGATACCTTTGGCTCGAACAATTGCGCCATCAAAAACAGAAGAAGTTAAAGGCAGATCGGAAAGAGTCTTAACCGCTTTTGCTAAAGATGAATTAGCAAACTGCATGCTGTCAATAAAACGAACAGACAATTTGTTAATATAAGCGATGGGAGAGA
The DNA here is from genome assembly GCA_959609185.1 of Schmidtea polychroa. Lineage (NCBI taxonomy): Eukaryota > Metazoa > Platyhelminthes > Tricladida > Dugesiidae > Schmidtea > Schmidtea polychroa. Next base: position 10,063 of record CAUHTR010001961.1, on the reverse strand, counting down.
TGAATTTTTCAGTAGTGGTAGGAATAATATTTAATTCCCAAGAAGGAAATTTATTCAGAACATACTTCAAAATATGATGGAGATCATACCCACTCAAATTATGAAAGACAACAATGTTTGCATGGGCTTTTTCACATTAATTTCATAATATGGCAGGACAATTGTCACAGCAATTTTCTCTACCTTATCCAAGAAAGACAAAACACAATCATTCACAACAAACTCATAATAAAATCTTGTGTTATTATAATTATTAATTAGTAACATGCCTGCTGTTATAGGCGTGTGTTTTTGATGGTGGGTGATATCTTTGGGTAAAATTGCTTCAAAATCGGCATATATGACGAATGGCGGGTGATGGTCTTCACATAATTTTGAAAAAATTAATTTTTATCTTTCGGGAGTGTATATAAAGTAGTACCTATCTGGTTCTTACTGCATAGTGCAACATATACATTAAATGCTTTTTCATTTCGAAAACCATTGAGAGAATGAGGACACCAATTTATTCTAATCCAAAGGTGTTAGGAGCTACTGGGGAGTGAGTTCATTAATTTTTGTAAATTAAAAACTGCGGTATAATGGAAATTATCACCGTCTTCCAATAAAAGTAAGTATATGGGTTCACCACCTATAACCTTAGATCGGTGAATGATATATAATTGAGGATGATTTAGAATATAATTATCGTCAACTATATTTTCAAAAGGTTTAGCTGGGGTCTTTCTATAAGTTTAAACATTTATTGATAAATTTAAATCATTATTTTTACTTTCAAATTTAAGGATATCGCACAATTATTTTGGACAATTTTATTGGGGTCAAAACATGTGTGTATTACACACAAAGCGTCAAACTGAAATTGTATTTCCGCCATTTTGTGGAAAATTAAATTCTACTTATACATGGTCACACTTAAATCCCGGTTGGACCTGTGAAAAGCGACAGAAAGAGAAAAAACAGTAGAGTAGATGGAAGCGGCACGATAAATTTGTATTTTTCATTCAGTTAACGTTATTTTCTAGTTATTTTATTCATATAATATATAGATAAAATTTAATTTTCTGTAAAATGGATTGATAAATGGATGTATCTAAAGCTTAGATGTTGATCAAGTATTTTCATAAATTCGTCCTCTATTCGGAGGTCTAAGTCCAGATTTCAATGATGATGACAATGATACACCTAATTCCAAAAGTTAATATAGCCTATAATCTAAAACAAAATCAATAAATTTATATTATGGGAACACACAAACTCACCTGTGTGTAAAAATTTAATGCTTCGAAAGTTAACATATTTATTATAGGAGTCGTAAAAGTGACAGAAAAATAATTAAACATACAAACACAAAACACATAATGGAAAATGCATGCAAAAATAATATAGCGTTTTTTTCTGAAAGTTAACATTGACTAACATATTGTTAACATATTAATATTTTCATATTATTAAAATATTATGCACAAAATAACTTTTGAATCAGATTCCGACTGCTCTACCTTGAGCTTCAGAGAAAAATAAAATACATCGTAAAATTTAATTATAAATTAAATTAGAATATAAACTTTCTTTAGATTTACAGATATTTCCCAGGATACAGTGCCTTTTTGCGAAGGTGAAAACCTGACAATGTAAGATTTTTTCATTAAAATATAAAACATTAAAATATTTTACAGTGTGAAGGTATCATTTCAAATATTGAAGAAGGTCCTTTGACAATTTTGAATTTGCAGGAAAAAAATCGCAAATCGTAAATTTTAATAAATATTTTAATATTTTCATAGAATTACAGATTACTTGGAATCCCCAAAAATTCGATTATTTCAATAATTTATAAATATAAAAAAAATGCAGAAATCCCAAAGGAAAAACAAATTATTTTATCCATATACGCCGCTTCTTTCATAAATGTCTTAAAAAAAATAAATGTATTTAAAAAATAAATGTACTTTATTTATTTATAGTTAAAAATATATTAAAAATATAACTTACATTTTAGCGAAATAATTCCAGATAAATGCATAAAATATCATAAAAATCCTGATAACTTTAATGGTGTTTTTGGCCAATTAATATCAAATTTATTTGGGGGATTGCTGCCGCAGGATTTTATATCCGATTCGTCAGATTACATGTTTTCAGATCAAAGTTTTGACAAGTGTGTAACGGGTATTAAGAATCAATTTGAACAAAGTGGTCCTCCACTAGCAAATGAGGCAGATATTGAGAAATTACAAGTCAAGAAAATCACCGCAGCTAATGATACAGGTTTCAGTTGTCTGTCAGATTATGAGGTGGCCGATGAAGTGTACGAGTTGCTCCGTCGAGACACGCGGACGATTATACGAAGAACCAGGCTCCAAAGGACGATTAAACCTTGACCTACATATTTAACCTTGAAAAGAATTAAAAAAAATTCCCCTGAAGGGGTGGGTGGTATGTGATCCAGTGGTGCCCTATCTATCTACTGTCCCTATAAATCAGTGTTTCCGACGATGGGGCATCACGTCTCAGAGGTGGGACACGTCAGCAATTATCAACTATTCTACATATATATTTTTTAATATAATATGCTCATTCACGACTAAATATAACAACGTTCACACATCAATTTCACCGACAGTTAGTTTTTGCATACTGGCAATACCGTTTATTGAATTTGATAACTACTTCAAAGGGGCCGGTGGGGCATATGACTTTTAAAAATACAATGAGTAATTTTGATAGTATAAAGAAGAAAAGGAAAAACTACTCTAAATGAATGAAATTCACTGTTTTTAATTGTACATATATGTTGACGCATAAGGGCTGTTATTTAAATATTCTAAGGTTTCTTATGGATTTGGCATTGAGTCTTCCCTAAACGCCTTCATCTGTGGCCAAATGGCAACGACCATGTTGGTAAAGTACGCGAAAATCAATGACCAGGTGAGCTCAAATACTAGAACTTCTCATTATATTTTCATTTTCGGGTCCTGGATTGCCGATAGAAGGTCTTACGTCACATTTCATTATCTATCAGTTTCTCAGATTATTGTCCTTCCTTATTAAATTGTTAGTTATTACGGAAACCGTACCATATTGCCGATGACACTAGAACTATGACCAGCGAGACTCGAAATCGTGGTGCATCCTATTAAGCAGTGGCCATTGAGATTGTAACCAATTTCCACTAGAACTCTAAGTATAGAAACAACTACAGCGGCGACCGCGACGAGAACCCTGTTCAGATCCCTCGTTGATGTCGACCTGCTGCTAGTGAGCATGCATTTTGAACAGGCCAATGAGAAAGAAACCCGTGCCTTCTCTTCCACCCCTTCACAATGCCTAATCCTCTAGAAAAAATTTATATTGACATATAATTGTTCACGACTACATTGTCGTTTTTGAGCTGCCTCTGAAAACACGGTTAAATTTTGAAGAAATGAATAATAAAAAGAACAAAAAATAAAAATTAAATCGGACGTTAAAATTTATTAAATTAAAAATTACTTTATACAAAAACAAATTTACCACAATTGCATAAAATTCATAAGCACTGAAAACTGAGAGCCAGGTAACAGATTAACAAATTGACTAAACCAGTTTTCCAAAAAGTTGATAAAATGAATTCAAAGTCGGTATTTATACTGATTTTAGTTGTCCGCCTACGCATTTGCTGCCACTCTATCCAATCGGAATATGTGTAATTTTGATTGACTGTACACACATACACGAGTGCTGCCAGATTTGATTTGCATGCATTTTTTATTTAATTGATTGTTTTAAACAATCGAATTATTTAATTATTTTATTTATTTATTATTAATTTTTTAATTTTTTTTCATTTCATTTTTACTTTATTAATTTTAATGCGACTTTTTTTATGCCTTAACTTTACTATCTTTCTACTTGGATCTTTTATTAGTCCTTTCCGCTTTATTTCAACAATGTGAATTCCTCTATGAGCGGATTTATACTGCTTGTTTACATAATTCACTATCATCATGCATAAAAAAGCCAATATGATGACAGAAAACATTAATATTTACACGAAACTTCAATTAAGTTTTACTAAAATGTTGAACTAATCATCAGATCGAGTTCGAGAGATGTTTCGGTATATATAACTATAGCGCCAGATAGTTGTCTACGTCAAAATCAAGGTCTATTACAAAGGTTCTTTCATCTTAGTAACTTCATTTTCCCCGTGAGTGACTAAATTTATCATTGCCAGGTTCAAGTTCCTTTCTCCTGCTTCCGCGTCATTTGAAGTCTTTGTGCTTAACTAGGCTAGATTTTCTTAATTTCTTTTATTACGAAAAAAACTCGATTTCGACTTTGTTTCAAATTGAATAGCTTAAGGCGAATGAGCGAGGTGTCTGTTCCTGTCTCCGTATCTAATAGATTATGTATCGGAATTATTCTTTTCGGCGAAGGGTAATCCAATTCTCTAGTTTTACGCGAGTGTAGATTTTTTGGAGAGCTCCTTCCAGTTTGCTAGTTTGGTATTCAATTGTCGTATGATTATTCTCAATTTCTTTATCGTACAGGCATTTTCCTTGCACATTAGGCATTCAACTATCTAAGAAACCGATGAAGACGTGATTATCCACAATGAGTGAAATTTACGGTAAAACTCGTCTGGACTTTCCTCATCTCCTCTTTCATGCACGCCTCTTTCAGAATTTACAACATAATGCACCATTGATTCTACCAAGTTAACGAATTTATAAACTAAAATCAAAATTCAGTGAAGCAAATTGTGATATAGAATTTAATTAATAAATTATTTTTCAGATATGTTAAGTTCTCTGGGCATCTGGTTTGGTGATAGTATATTTGTGGAAATACTGCTGTCTTTTTATTTCTTATACTTATTTTCCTTGGAAAGTTTATTCGAAAGACAAATGACTTGTATGACTACTCGGTGATTATTTGGTTTTCATTTCTCGACTTCAGCTACTTCTGGTCTCTGGTATGTACTCGTATTTGCTCATAAGGTTTGTTAGACTCAAATAGAAGAAACAGACAAAATGATGTATTATGGACTCGAAATTGTAAACAAGATTTATTCACAACAACTGATTAAGTCAGTGGTTCTCAATCCGTGTTCCGCGAAAAAAATGACATTTTATCTTTAAATTTGCATTTAAGATACATATCATCAAAAACGTCAATTAATTTTTTTATAAGATGATTCAATAAGAAAGCCGTTACACAGATATATAAACATACAAATATAAAAGTGTTTTAATTGCTTGTTATTGTTGCGCGTGGTATTTTCTTTGCTTATAAGAAGGCATTGTTTACGTTTACCACAGATTTATAGTAATCTGTGATTGGTCACTCATTGTGGGCAAGCATTTTTATGTCAGTGTTCCGCGTAAAAAAGTCATGTGAATGGTGTTCCGCGCTTTTATATTAATTGAGAACCACTGGATTAAGTTATCCGGGATCAAAGGTGATTCTAATAATTATTTTTTGTTTAATTTTATTTCCATCTCTTTTAAATTGTATTACAATATTTGAAATTGCCAGAAGCCTTTAAAAATAAAATTGTAACTTAAAATATACTTTTAAATGAGCACCTTATTTTTTGGAAGGGTGACACAAACCTTATGTACGCAAATAAATTCTACAAAAAATACATCATAGTATTACAGGCGGCAACGAATCTGATTCGACTAATAAAGACTAAACATTACAATAAAAACCAATCAACCAATCAAACAATTTTCTATGAATTATTTGAAAAATTATATTTTAATTATATTTATTATAAATCAAAATTTACCCTAAATCCCTGAAGTTAACCCTACCGACCTAGACCGATTTCTAACACTAGAAAATATTTTATTAGTTTCTGAGTGAAATCTAAAGGAAATATATATATAAGAAACCAAATCCTGAGAGAATTTGGGTTGGAAAGATATTCAATTTGGTTCACTGTGCACAAGTAAATATTTGTTGAGATTTCCAAGTTCGAATCCGATGTTGAAATGAATGGAAAGAGCATTAAGAAATGAACCAATCAAAACAGCCAGAATGCTAAATTGCACAGTGCATAGAAGCCAATGAAATATCAACATCAGTAAATAAAACACATCGATGAATAGGAATACAATAAAAATGCAGATTCAGTCAGATTATTATAAATGTCAAACTTATCAATTTCTTCATTAGGAACCAAATTCAAATGCCAAGACGAGAAATGGTATATATTTTTAGCCACAAGTGTTGCGTGTCAGTTGTTTGGGATTTTGATTATTGCATTTTACCGGATTGTTCAAAATATATCAAGATGGCTCCGGAATCCGAATGTCAACTCCAAACAAAACCTGGTTGATGAGGATCTGGGCCGGCCGAATTTTATCGACACGAAATCTGATGACGACCAAGTACATGTGGAAATATCCAACTGCTTCTCAGATTTGAAGGATTGGTCCGGGGAAATCATTTCCGGTCAGAATCTTACCGGTAAAACTTTAGTCAGTCTGGTATGCATTCTGAGTATTGGGTCCATAGCGATTTATTTATTCGAATTATCGGTTTATGACGGCCTAACCGAAGTCTGTATTAAATGGAACAAATCTTTGACTCAACAATTGGATTTGGCTTTCAACATAATATTTTTAGTTTACTTTTTTCTCAGATTTCTCGCCTCCAATGACAAACTTTGCTTTTGGATGGAACTTTATTCTTTTGTAGACTTATATACAATACCTCCATCCTTTGTTACTCTATATATGGGACGTTATTGGATCGGTTTGCGTTTCGTTCGCGCAATGAGACTCATGACGTTAAGCGATGTTTTGGGATTTCTTAATTTTATTAAAAGTAGTAGTTCAATTAGACTTTGTCACTTATTTACAACATTTGTCAGTTTGGTTATAACTGCGTCAGGATTTATTCACCTCGTTGAGAGTTCCGGTGACCCTTTGATTGCCGATAACTCCCAGAATAAAAATTTCCTGGACTTTACGTATTTCATAATTGTAACGATATCGACAGTTGGATATGGAGACATCGTATGTAAAACAGCTACCGGTAAGGTGATGATGGTATTTTTTATTTTAGGGGGGTTGGCCTTGTTTGCCAATTCGATCCCAGAAATGATTGAAATTATTGGCAGCAGAAATCGCTATCGAAACCCGTTTCGAAAACAGAAGGATAAACAACATATTATTCTATGTGGACACATTACTTATGATTCCGTTTCGAATTTCCTAGCCGATTTTCTCCACAAAGACAGAGAAGATGTTGATGTGCAAATTGTTATTCTGAATAATTTCCCCCCAGAATTAGAATTGAAAAATGTTTTGAAAAGATATTTTATTCATGTTGAGTTTTATCAAGGAAGCGGAATGAATTCCAATGACTTATCTAGAATACAACTTCAAAATGCGGATGCTTGTTTAGTATTGGCGAATAAATACTCTCCGGATCCTGACGCAGAAGACGCAGCAAATATCATGAGGGTCATTTCGATAAAGAACTTCTGCCCAAGAATCAAAGTCATAGTGCAACTGATGCAATATCATAATAAGGCTTATTTGCTAAATATACCCAGTTGGGATTGGAAGCGAGGAGACGATGCTGTTTGTTTGGCTGAACTGAAATTAGGATTTATCGCCCAGAGCTGTCTAGCACCGGGATTTTCTACATTATTAGCTAATCTTTTTACCATGAGATCGTTTAAAAATGATGCGAACCTACCGAACTGGTTAAATACATATCTAGAAGGCGCCGGAATGGAAATGTACTCAGAATACTTTTCACCAGCGTTTCACGGATGTACCTTTGCTGAAGCAGTAGCTATGTCGTTTAAATACCTCAAGCTGCTACTCATTGCAATAGAAACTAAATCAACTGTAAATGAAGAAAATACCATAGCTATAAATCCGAAAAATGATATCAAAATTGAACCAGGAATGCAAGGATTCTTTATTGCTCAATCGGCCGATGAATCCAAGAGAGCATTTTTCTTTTGTAGGAAATGTCATACTAATCGTCATTACAAATACATCAAACAATGCTCATGTGCCGCCCACAAACAATTTCAAAATACTCTTCACAAGCTGAGGAAATTCGAGACCACAAGATCTCGGCATTCAAAATTGGAATCAAAAAGAGGTGACGAATCGTCAAAAGTAAAATTGCGAAGAAACAGAAATATTCGCCCAAATGAGAGAAAACGACCGCATTATCTTAGGAGTCAAAGAGCGTTTCCGGGTTTACGATTCAATGAGCAAATTAGTAGAAGATTTGATACAACCGGAATGTTCCATTGGTGTCCTGAAAGACCTATTGAAGATGTTCTTTTAAACGATTCCGATCAACTAAAAATGTGCGTCTTTTCCAATCATATCGTTGTTTGTGTTTTTGCCGAATCGAATAGTGCTCTGATTGGTCTTTGCAATTTTGTAATGCCGCTGCGAGCAAGCAATTTCCATTACAGTGAGTTGAACTATATCGTATTTATAGGAAATCTAGAGTATTTGAAGAGGGAATGGAAAAGTCTCGCAAATTTTCCTTGTTTATCTATTTTAAGCGGCTCTTCCTTAAGTAGGACGAACCTAAGAGCCATCAATGTCAACATGTCTAAGATGTGCGTAATATTGTCGTCTAAATCCAACAATTCAATGGATGATGCATTTCTTGTCGACAAAGAAGCCATCTTATGTTCTTTAAATGTTCAAGCAATGTCTTTTGATATAGATAACTTTAAAATTGAAAACTTTCCCGAACTTTTGCCACAAATTTCAAAATCTGTATCTCACTCTTCGTTCGGAATGGAGAAAGACATGACAGATGACAAAATATCGAAAAGTGGCGCTGATATTAAAATGATAACTGAATTGGCTATAGACAGCAATGTTCAATTTTTAGATCAAGACGACGAAGATAGCCCAGAAACGGAATTGTTTATGACACAGCCATTTGCATGTGGACGTGCTTTTGCAGTCAGTGTTCTTGATTCTTTGATGAGCACAGCGTATTTCAATGAAAACGCTTTAACATTAATAAGAACTTTAATAACTGGCGGAGCCACTCCGGATTTGGAGCAAGTTTTAGCAGAAGGATGTGGCATTCAAGGAGCTTATTTAACACCAGACACTTTAGGAAATCGAGATAGATGCCGAGTGACAATTATTCAAGTCACACAGAACCCTTTGGCGGAAATATTTATATCAAAGAATGGGGGTTGTAATTACGGTTATTTATTCTTGGAAGCACTGGAAAGATTTGGTATTTTATGCATCGGTTTGTACAGGCTGATCAATCTTGACAATCTCGTCAATGACAATACTGATCTGACGTTGAATACCAATAGTAAAAAACGTTACGTCATCACAAATCCGCCAGATTTTCTACAGCTTCACTATTCAGATATGATTTATTGCTTACAACAGTTTAGCGTTTATTTGAACGTAGACTTTCGAAAAGATTCACCGAATAAAAACAAAACTAAAATGGATCATCCAAGTTGAATTATAATCCAAAATTGCATGTAGAAGATATAATAATAATAATAATAATAATAATAATAATAATAATAATAATAATAATAATAATAATAATAATAATAATAATAATAATAATAATAATAATAATAATTATTATTATTATTATTAATATTATTATTATTATTATTATTATTATTATTATTATTATTATTATTATTATTATTATTATTATTATTATTATTATTATTATTATTATTATTATTATTATTATGGTTAATATTTAATTTGTATATTTGACATTTAAATTATTAATGAATATTAACATAATCATTTATTTCATTTTCATTGCATCATGTACAAGTATTTAGGGCAAGGTTTGTTGTCCAACTAACTGGAGGCTAATCTAGGAGGGTAGGATCAGTGCTAGGTTAATCATTAAGATAAATCCTTGAAGTTCAAGATGTTAATACTCTCTTGAATACTCTACTAAAATCTATAAATGAGAGATTTCAACCATTTACCCTCTTCACCGCTTAATGAAAATATTTCCTGGGTGATAACGTCTTTGTAATTGTAGTCGATATATTACAATTTATGAAAGATTACAACAT